>ML781280.1:1046410-1091176 GCA_009831015.1 Picea engelmannii | reverse complement strand
TTTGACCATCAGATGCTCTTCTGACGTCACACTTTAGGGGGCATCTGTTATAAGCCTAATTTTCACCCAACCTGCATACCTGGCCTTAGGCCCTACTATTTTCCATTTTCTTGAGACAAGCTCTTCTAACAAAAGCCCTCTTTTTGAGCCACACGTGCCCTGTCCTTATACAACCCGCGTATGCATACATCCATATGCATGCAAGCCTTCTACAGCCCATGTATACTGACAAAAGCATGAAAAATGGAAATTTATAGATGGGAAGTAGAGTTTTCAGGAAATTACTAAAACCGTTTGACTACCTATAGCCAATCATTCAACTGGATAACTACCGATAAAAGAAAGGGTAGGGGTCCCATTTAAAGAAGAATAAGAAGAGTATAGAAACTCTGCCCAAATTTATCCCCCCTTTTCCCCAGTTTCTTGCAATTGTATTGTGAGGTTGAGTAGTTGGTGCATTATGAAGAGGAGCCCAGGACCAGGTTCGAGGACCCGTGCCGACCACATATTGTAAAGTTTACTCTTGTGAAGATTAATACAAAAAGGAATACTTTTTTCTTCCCACCACATCATGTGTTCAAATTGTGCATTTATTTTATGATATCATCACATCTAACCCAACAATTAGTATATGAAATGCATGTTTGCAGCTCTCTGTTTGTCCATATGTGAATGTAGGTCATCTTTGGGAGGAGGTTTGCAGTCAAGGAACGAGTGAAAGCGAAGGATCGACATCAAACAAAGGATTCAAGGTAGAGTTACCCAATCTCATTTGCACCTTTGTATTGCATGAACATGGGGTTTTGTGCTGGGAGAATAGGAAGAAGTAGAAACCTTTAAATGGCCATTTTCTGCATGCATAATTAGAGCCCTTAAATGCTAAGTCCATAAGAGGGATTTCCCACTCACATCAATCCTTTTGTGTGGCTTTTGTATTCTCTCTCTTCTTCATGTCTAGGATGTATATGTTGTTTGGTCTTCTTGTTGCAGTTGAAACCAATCTTCCTGAGTTATTTTCTCTTATTTTACACTTTCGGGAGTCAAACGTAAGAGTGTATCCTTGATCACACATTTTACTAACACTGAGTAGATTATGATTCAAGTCTTCAACCAATAGGACATTATTTTCTTTTACATTTTTTCTTCCAAGTTCTACTACACTTTCTCCAAGTATTTTGGTAGATGAGTCATCTCCAAATGCAACATTGCCACCCTCTCTCTTCAAGCTAATGAATTTTTCTTGATCCCTTGTCATGTGTGAAGAACATCCACTGTCTATGTACTATTCATCTTCTTCTTTACATTCTTCAGTGGTTAATTCTATTCGACAATCTTCATTGTTTGGAATCTTTTTCCTTCTCCATATTGTGGTTGGTATAGAGACATCTTCATTCATATATTTGCAATCTTGTGCTTTGTGTCCAAGATAATTACATTTGTAGCATACAATATTTTTTTCCATCAATGGGGAAAATGAATTATAACTTCTGTTGAAAAATCCATGATTATTTCCATATCTTCTATTTACACCATTCATGTTTCTTGTGTATTTGTTCCTTTCATTGATTTTTCAATTAATTGCCTTATGTCCAAAAATTTTGCAAGTATAACAATGACCAAGAAAGAAATTTTGATACCTTGGAGTAAGTGCCCTTCTTTGTGATGTAGTCAATCTGGGTTCATGATCTACTCTTCTGTAGTTTCCTTCATACTGATTGAAGCTTCTTTGATTCCTAAAGGTAGGAGGTTATCTTGGATATTCATCTCTTTTGTAATCATTCCTTCTTTTTGGTACCCTGGTCCACTTCTCATCAACTGTCTGTGTAGTTCTTTCTTCAACCTTCTTGTTGGTATTTTCATCTTCTTTGTATGAAGTTTCACCCATCCATCCAAGATGTGTTAAGTCTTTTGGCACTTGAGATTTTCTTAATCTCTTCCTCATTGAGACAACTTCTTGTTCAAGTTTCTCACAATCTTCTTCTTTCTTCATCATTTGGACATTCCTTACTTCTCCTATTCTTCTTTCTTCTTCGAGTAGAGTTTTCAAGGAAATGTTTTCTTCTTTTAGTTTCTCAAAGTCTTCTAATTGTTTCTTCAAGCTTACCATTGTCTTTTCACAACTAACCAATTCACTTCTTAGTTTTCTATGTGTATATTTGAGCTTGCTATTTTCAATCTCAACATGCTTCAATTTTTTAAGATTCTCATCTTCTTGTTGAATAATTTTTGCTTCATGATTTTTTTCTTCTTCATTGGAATTTTCTTCTTTAGTATCATCTATTTCAATCCTTGGATGAGGACATTCAAATTCAACATGCCCCATTCCTTCACAATTAAAGAAAAAGAACTTACCTCTATTTGCTTCTTTGAAATCTGAGATGTTGTAATTTGCTTCAACTTCTTCTTCTTCTTCTTCTTCTTATGCTTCTTCCCTTACATAAAGGTCTTGTAGCTTGTCCCAAATCTCTTTTGATGATGCACATGATCCCACCTTGGATTTCATTGAATTTGTCAATCCATCCAGGATGGTATCTATTGTCAATTTATTGTTCCTTTTTGCTTTCTTTTGAGCTATAGTCTTTGGTTTATTCAAAGCATTGTATCCTGAAGCAAATGAGAACCAAACATATGCCCCAAGAGCTTTCAAGTAAGTTTCCATTCTATTAATCTAGTATTCAAAATTGCTTCCATCAAATGGTGGAATCTCATTTGGAATTTTGTCTTCCATTTCTTCTTCGGATCTTCCTTCCAGTGGTTAAACCATAGTGAAGGTAACCTGCTCTGATACCAATTGTTGATACTGAGAGGGGGGTGAATCAGTATCAAGTACAATTTAAAACCTTTTTCAACTTACAATTAAACCATTCAATTATATCCAATGATAAATGAACAATAGTATAAGAGTTACACAAATACACCATAATACACCATGCACAATATATGAGAGATAATCAATAGTTATTGTTCAAGGGAAGTAATGACTTCCAAAGGTAGCTACATATTCCAAATGTAAAGGGAGGGATAAATATCCAAGAGGAAGATACAATCAAGAGATATCAAGAGATATTTTAACTCTCCATCCTTTCCCCTTCCTTCCACCCAAGAATATATGAGAGATAATAAAAATTTACATTAAATCATCACCATCAACCAACTATCACATAGAACCTAATAATGCTTCCTGAGACTTCTTCAATTTCTGAAATTCTTCAATTCTTGGAATAGTCTAATCCTATAGATAATATTACTCAATTTGTTCTCTGAAACTTCTCCAAGTTTCACTCCTTGAGTCCTCCCCAAAAATAAGTTATAGAGAGAATGGTAGACCTTGTTCAATTCTGGTTTATTCAGGAGACTGACCTTGTGCAGAATGCCCCACACTCAATATTTAACATCAGATTCTGAAACTTGCACACAAGAAAAAAAATTCCGTACTCTTTTCAATGCAATTTGTCCTACTTCATTTGGATTCTCTATGAATATGTTATGACTTTTTTACCCGGAACACCTATTTATTGACTAGCTTCAGGACTGGTCAAAAACCCTATCTTCCACAGAGTGTATCTCCATAATTGTAGCGAATCAAGAGCTAAAAATTTTACCATAGGTACCTTGATATGTCTTCTTAATACCATAGAAATTTCACCATCTGAATCATTCTATAAAAAATGTTATAGCAAAAATGATAAGATGACCTGAAAATAACATACCTTAGAACACATCACCAAAAGACTTCATCCTCCCTTGAAATCTAGCCTTCTTTATTTCTGATTTCCTCTGAAATTCGACTTGTATATCAAATGAATTTATAATGATATTTATTTATACCATTTATGTCACTTCCTTTTAACATTAGGGCCAACCTGACACTTTCTTATTTTGTAATTCTTTTCTTTAATTTTCTTCAGGGCCTACATGTACTTCCTTCTTCAATTCACTTTGTCATCTTCAAAAATTCATTTCTCCTCAACCATGAGGATCCATGTGACATGACACATACCATCAGAAACAACATGATGTATACTATCCATCCATGGGTGTTTTATCTGCATGTGCATTTTCCTTCATGTCCAAATACCTTCATCAATCTTGTGGTCCAAAACCCATGACTAGGGTTGACATCAATGACAACAACCAATCTGACTGGTCACCTGCATCCACAACATAATGTATTATGTCAATTCATCATCATGAAAAAAACCCCAAACAGAAATACAAACCCACTTACGCAATTGTTTTCCTCACAGTCGCGCAAATCTATGCGACTATCTTTCTAACAGTCACATGCATCTGTGCGAATGTTCCATGAATAGTCACACTCATCCGTGCAACTATTCCATGAAAATTCATGCTCATCTGCGTGACTATTTCATGAACATTCGTGCTCATATTCACAATTGTTTCATGCACATTCACGCTTTTCTGCATGACAATCCTCCAGACAATCACCCAATATCCCCCTCCCCATGTGCACCTGTCTCTCTAATAGTTGTGTGCATGTACGCGATTGTTCTTTACAAAATCATGCGATTATGCACAACTGTTAGTCAAACATCCGCACACATATTCCTCCTCCATCCGTGTGACTAATCAACCAAACCCCACACACATATGTGCAGATACAGATGATACAACCATGCACTTCACACATCCTCATCAGTTAAAACCACACATATGTGAGTGGGGATCCCTTGATCTCCTACGTGGATACCCTACCCTAACCAACAAATGGCCATACGACCATCCGTATGGCCCCCTACCCTCCCAAAAGCACACCTACACTATGCAGGAGGTTTTGACGGCTTACCTAGATCTCTCACTACTCGAATCCGACCGTGTATTCTCTCCCAGAGCTCAACAACGTCCATGCAGTAGCTCTTAGACCTCCACAAAAGAAAGTACAAATGAGGTGCCTATGTGGGCCCCATGCCCTTATATACGCCTTTTGACCCAACTTCCCTACGTATGTTCGGGAGCATTCAAGCTCTGTTTCTCGCACCATTTTCACCAATGGGATCTAGATTTCCTCACCTTCACAATGGTACTCTCAGATTATATTTTCATTCCGGAGCCCCGAGGACCCCCTTCAGCCACCCAGGGTCCAGGTGCGTACCCCCTCTCCATATTTATTTATTATGTAGTTGTTATATACATGTTTTACTTTTGCATATATGTTTCACTTCAGGTGTTTGGTTTGAATGTGAAGGTATTCACCCACGACCCCTTTTTCATGCCATCAGTTATGGCATCCTTTGACTCCTCTAGGTATATATCCCTAACTGGCATACCATTCAACCCTCTACTCATAGTTTCATTTGCCAATTATTCACCCTAAAAATTATCCTTAGGTTTCCTCCCCTCTCGGCTCTGTGGTACCATCACCTCCATTTTCCTTCAAGTACCATCATGCGGTAGTTCTCTCCCTTCCATGAGTTGTCCCACATATTTCTTTCCTTTGGAATACTGATACTCATGTTGTTTTACCCATTAGGATTGGGAGTCCTAGTAGTGTTATAGCCTAGAGAAAGATCCTCATATTTCTTAATCCTCATCATGTTAACCATCCCCTTATGGAATCCCATCTCCCGATTCTCGGTTACATTAAATGCATCTTTGCATTCTCATTACCCTTCCATACCATACACCATGACTTGCCCATCTGCAACATCATCCTCCACTCATCTACCTAGTACATAAACTAACCAATGGGCCCCCCACCCTCCATCACTCTCTACTTGATCCCTATTAGGGCCAAGCCATCTTCCACTAGGGCACCCATTTCTGTACCTGTACTTTCAACCCCATTATTTATTCATTTGGTAATTGTAAAAAGCATGTTTTACATTTCAATAAGTACATTATATTTGGTGGCCATCGCACCTGATCGAGGTTATTCCCTTGGTACATCGCAACCCCTGTTACCCTTGGTTGGGGCATCACATTACCCTCCCACCCTCTTCAAGCCATTTGTACCCAAGCCAAAATGTTGACCGCCAATATACCTTTATGTGCCCTATCACTCTATATTTTGACCTATGCTACATCCCCTTGTATTTTCACCCCTTTAGCATAGTTTTTCCATATCTGGTCATACCCCTGACACCAGATAGTACATTATGGTTGCTTACACCCATCAATACCCCCCAACCAAGGGAAGTTATAGAATCCTGTATATTCTAGACATTGTTCATGATTATCACCCCCTTTCCTAGTACCATTACAGTTTCTACCACCATGTTGATCACACCAGGTATCTAGAAGCCCTTTTGCTTCTGATCATTGTGTTACTTTTCATGTCAACCTCAACAAATTTCTAGAAAAGTGATGGTATCTTAGACCTCATTTCATTGAAAATGAGTGGCCTCGGATGGCACAGAGAGAGTCCTTGTTTCTCT
Source organism: Picea engelmannii (assembly GCA_009831015.1). Classification (NCBI taxonomy): domain Eukaryota; kingdom Viridiplantae; phylum Streptophyta; class Pinopsida; order Pinales; family Pinaceae; genus Picea; species Picea engelmannii. Next base: position 1,084,781 of record ML781280.1, on the reverse strand, counting down.
TTGTTGTCATTGATCCCCATGACATTCGACTCTGACATAATATCATGTCACAATGGATCTTACTTGGTGACCATTGCATTTTTTTAGTAGTGGTCGAAGACCTCTAAGTTTGGTTAGGCCATCAATGCCTCTGAGTCCATCACCACTTGGTTCAAAGCCACCTTAGTCATCAAAATCATCAGCAGTTGTGTTTTTCTCTCTCGAGGGCACTGCAAATATATACTTTGTCTACATGTTCAGGTATTCTTACCTTTTGATGGTCTCATGATACAAGCACGGGGCATGCCCTCCTCATTTGTACAAACATTTTTTGATGTCATTTTTCTTAGCCTACTGTGTACTCATCTTTCGTCCCCTCTCCCTCTGACAACTGACTCTTGATGCTCCTCATGTTCAATTTTTCTCACTTTCTACCCAATGTCACTATCAAAAGAAACTATGATGTATTTCAGCTATAAGTATGCTCCTAACCTCACACATCAGGGGGCATCTGTTATCACCGAAAAATGGGTCACTACAACTAAAGACAATGGATGAAGAAACAAGTTACACAAACACAACATACTACCAATATTCATGGAAGGATTACACTCAGTTTGGTAAGAAAATAAAAAATCTATATCAAAGTGGTTCTAGAAATCCATGCACATCCACGCAAGATAACACAGTGTACAAAGCGCACAATGTGCGGAGTGTGAAACTAATAGCCAAAATACCTACGCAGACACTGAAATAACAGATTAATGGATTTGGTCAGGTAGGTCTCAACCATTTTTGGGATGAAGGGAACCTCCCCCATACACAAAATCACCCTCAAATTTCACCTTGGGATCACTGAAAGGGATGGGAAGTACCTCCAAGGGCTTCTAATTCACACCTAGAATCAGTTGAGAAAAATATTGCCATCCTCCTATAAATAAAGGGCCATTGTATTTAAAAAGAAGAAGCATTTGAGTATTGTTATGTTGCTCATTTTTAGCTTTGGGAAGCCACCTTCCTCTTATAAATCTTTGAGCATCCATAGAAAGTGTTAGAGCTCTCTCCTCTTGAGTAGTTCAGCACTCTTTTCTTCACCATTTTCCTTTGTTAGACATTGATAGTAGAAAGAAGACTTTGTACTTAGGGACTCAAGAGACTTCCTAAGGAGGAAGAGGGTACTCATAAGTTCCCATATTTCTCCAAGGAGTATGATTTCAAAGATCAATTTACTTGGTATATCTCTCTTGTGTTTTGCTTTTGCATTCATTTCAAGTTATTGCTTTCTTAGTTTAGATTTATTTTATTGTTATTTATCTCTCGTTTATTTATGTTAGTTGAGTCACTAACCAACTCTCTGTTGTGATTTATGGATAGCCTAACTAGATAGTTAAAGGACCTATTTTTTCTCACTCTTGTGAAAAAAGTAACCCAACAATAGGTTCAAGTGGTCATTTTGGTTCTTCATCAGGATGATCTAGAGAAACTATACTTTCTTCCTTGGTATCTTCATGTTCCTCTTCATTGTTGGAGTTCATGGAATCTTTTATATATTTCTTATAAGCAATTGTTTCCTCAAAATTCACATTTCAGATGACTTCAACCTTTTGTTGTCCCGAAATATAGATTCTATAGGCTTTTGATGACTCCCTATATCCAACGAATATGCCCTTCTTTCCTGAAGGTTCCAACTTCTTTATTTTGTCCTTGGAAACATGAATATAAACATGACAACCAAAGATCCTCATATGTTCAACACTTGGTTTCTTTCCAGAGAAAGATTCTTCTTGAGTCATGTTCTTCAATATATGATGAGGACTTATATTCTGAACATATACGGTTTCCATAGATGCTTCTCCCCATAGAAACATGAATATATTTTGATCATTCATCATTTCCTTAATAGATTCTTCAATATATATGTTCTTCCTTTCTGCCGCACCATTTTGTTGAGGATTATGTGGGACCATAAACTCACTCTTAATCCCATCTACTTTGCAAAAGGAAATGAGTGCTATTGAGGTGTATTCTCCTCCATTATCTGACCTTAGAGTATTTATCTTCTTATCTGTCAAGTTTTCCACTTCAGCCTTGAATTCTTGAAACTTGTCAAATACTTCATCTTTCGTCTTCAACATGTACATCCAAGTCTTTTGTGATAAGTCATCAATAAATATTACATAGTAAAGAGAGCCTCCTAGATACTTCACAAGAATTGGACCACATACATATGAATGTATTAAGTTCAATATCTCCTTATATCTATTTTCACTACTTGGGAATGGCTTATTAACATTCTTCCCAAGTGCACAACCTCTGCAAACACTTTCATGTACTGGTTGCAATTCTAGTACACATACCACCATTTTATTTAGAGATGAAAACGATTGATAATGAAGGTGAGCATACCTTCTATGCTAGAATTCACTAGGATTGACTTCATCATGTATAATGGATTGAGTATTTCGACCTAGGAGATTATATAGTCTCCCATCACTAATTCCAATAAATCTAACATAATCTATACTATAGCCCTTGGAACATACAAGTACTTTCCCATCAACAACTGTTATTCTATCTCCTTTATCTTCTAGACAGGAAATGGAGACCAAATTCTTCTTCAAACTAGGTACATATAGAACATTACTAAGATTGACATTGTTACTTGATTCCAACTCAATATATGCTTTCCCAATTCCTTTGACTACATACGTGTTGTTGTCTCCAAGTTCTACTCTATGAGAAATCCTTTTCTCCCTCATACTTGAGAGATTGACATGATCACTTGTCATATGTATAGAAGATCCACTATCAATCAGCTACATATCGTCATTATCTTCAATAGATCTTGCAAGGGATGAGAAGTAGAAGAAATTTGTATCTTCATGCTTTACTTTCTTTGAAGGTTCTTCATCATTCACATTGGCAGCTGAAGAATGATGTATTCCTTTCCTCTTCTTTATTGATTTAGGACAATAATGTTTGTAGTGGCCAAATTTATGGCAACCAAAACATTGGACTTTTGACATGTCTCTTTTCCCTTTATGATTAGGTCTCCTTCCCGATTTCTTGTTTTGAAATCCAAACTTCTTCTTGCCTCCATTCTTATTGAATTTTGCGGCATAAGCTTGAGCATCTTCTTCTTTCTGAATTATTTCCTTTGATGTGATCCTTGATTCTTTCTGAGTGCAGCAAGTTCATAGCTCTTCAAAGGTAGTAAGTTCCTTTCTTATGTTCATAATTCAAGCAAATGCATCCCATGATCTAGGTAGACCATTGAGTGCAATAATCATGATCTCTTTATCAGGAAAAACTTCATTGATAACTTGGATTTGATCTCTTAGTTGGGATATCCTCACAAAATATGAAGATATAGTATCGTCCTTCCTCATTCTAGTATCACAAAGCTCATTCTTCAAGTTCATCACTTGACCAACATTCTTGACTGTAAATAGATTTTTTAGGGCATCATACATTTTCTTTGATGTATCCAGATTTGATATGTAAGGAATCAAGTGGTCTCTAATGGAGTCTACAATGATACTCATGGCATTAATGTCATTTTCCCTGAACTTTTCCTTTTCCACTTTATTCTAAGGTTCCTTTTATTTTTCTAGATCATTCTGTGGTTCTGTGGTTCCACAATATTTCCTTTCACAATGTCCAGAACTTTGTTCTTAGCAAGGATAAGATCAATCCTTTTCTTCCATGATTTGAAGTTAGAAGCTCCTTCTATCTTGTTTTCTCATTTCATAGTGTAAATCATTGTTGTATAATTTCAAGAGAAGAAAGGTTTCTTGAATATATGTCTTCTTAGATGGTGATATTTGGATCTCTTCTTTACCATCGCTCTGATACCATGTTGGTTTTTCTGGTGCAATAGATAATAGCACAATATTTTTGAAAACTGATAATTACTTCTATTGATGTTATTTTTGACTTTTCAATTTATCATTAAGCAATTATAATTCAAAAATTCAACCATATAAATGTTGTATAATAATAGTAGAGATCACAAAGAGAACACAAGATTTACTAGGAGATGTGAATTGTTTGAGTTACAAATGAGCCAAACTAGCTCATTTATACTAAACTGACCTCTCCAATAGACACAAATTTTAACTTCTAACTTTTCACATTATGAAGATTGACTATACTTACAAAATTCAACACAAGAGACACTAAATAAGTCATAGGAAAAGTGCAAAGCTAGACATGACCAACATAGAACAAAGAGAACATTTACAGTGGGAGACAAACTATAGTTACAGTTGAATAAGGAAAGGCTACAGGGTCCTGATAAGAATATCAAAGCTCAGTCGTATGGTCCTTTTGAGGTATTTGAAAAGGTGGGAGATAATTCCTACATACTCATTCTACCCCCATACATGTGAATTTACTCAGTAGTGAATGTGGAAAATCTCAAACTCTATGATCCTTCCATATTGGATTAGGAGGAGGAGCAGGTCCTCCCTTCCATAGAGGAATTATCACCATATGCTTAGGAAGATTTAGCATAGGACACCATTTTGCACAAGTGTTCTAGAACTACAAGATAGGGGTAGCATGACCTTTAGCAGATTAGCTTGAAAGGACAAGTTCCAGGTAAAGCAAAGTGGTACTCCAGGGAGAAGGTAGAGGAAACATTTCCTCACCTTATTCAGTAAATATTTTGGGGACCAAAATTGTTCCTAAATGGATATTGGATTATTATAATATTTTTCATCTATCTCGATGCTTTCAGAGTGGATATAATTGGAGGAATCAACTTGCAGGGTTATTTTAGTGGCAAGTCCCAGTTTGAAAAATTGGGGTCTGGAGACTTTTGGAGCCATTTCAAGGAATTAAATGATGTTTTTTTGGGTTCTAGTGTCTGAAATGTGTTCCCACCCCCTTGATGATGTTATACACTCCAAGACATCTCCAATGATGCATATTTTTCTTCAATAGGAGTTCGTATGAAAAATTTATGCTGCCTGCAAGTTGGACTATTGTGTTGACAACCATGGTATGAGAGGATGCCCCATTCGCCCCCATTACTCATGCATATGGGTCTATAAACGTGAGGAATTTCAAGAACATTCTAGAAGGTCCAAAACCCTATCAGAATTGAGGGTTGAGTAAGTCAAAAATCTACCTCTAGATGGCTATCGAGCTATGTTAAATACCAATCCACTAAGAGGAGAAGAGATTTCATTCTATGTTATTGTATTTTGTTCAATAGTAGAGTAGAACAACTCGGAGTGGGTAATTAGAGAGCATAACAGAGGGGGTTAATGTTTTGTAGCATCCTAATAGGCCATATGTATCTAGTAACTCCATAAAGAGTGCCTTCTCCTTTGTACTTGCATTATTTCCATACAAGAGAAAAGAGAGGAGAGCAACCTCACCTAGAGAAAATATTTGTGTTATCTTGTAGATGGTGTGTGATTGTACTTTATTGTTCTCTATTTTCCGAATTTTATTTTTCATGCATAAGCATAAAATTAGTAACTAAATATTATGGAATCTAAAGGAATTTAACCTTGATAGTGTAGATTTCAATTTTATTTATCAGATTTGTTGTGACGAATTTTTCCAGTGGAATATCCATGAAAATTTTTAGATCAACAATAGCTTAGTGGTTATAGTGTTAGACAACCAAATTTGAGCCTAGACCTCATCCAAGTAATATCAACCATTTACCAATTCCTCTAAATTAAAAAAATCTTATCTTGTATTTTCCCTAAACTGTGATTATTAATAATTATATTTTTATGAAAATATTGACATTATTATAATTTATAGACTTGTGCCAACTAGATTCCTTAGGATGTTATTGTATGTTTAAATTAACATTTTCATTTTTATCACTATTTTTTTTATTGGGGAAATTTTCTAGGCATTTTTCTTCATTTGGAGAATGGTACTTGGGGTAAATTGGTTGATTAAAGTTTTAAGTTTTGACAAATTAACCTGGTGGGGACATCGATTGAGGCCCAATAATATTCTAAATAGAAACCAACCCAAGAACTTGACCCTGTAACCTCTTGCTTGTAATTCACAACATTCAACCACTCAAGCTAACCTACCAAATTAATAATAATAATAATAAATCTATTTTTAAGGTCATGGCCAAGCTAGACACCAAATTGGTGTATGAGACCCCGTTGTTTGTGGTACAAGGTGTAAATGTTTTGAACCTGCACATAATAGATCTAGCTAGAAAATACCACACACATTTGCAGAGAGAAATTGAGAAAGAAGAAGCAAGAGAGAAAGAATAAAATAATTCTCATTAACCGTAATGAATAATGAATAATTTACACATGATATACTCTATATAACTCAACCAATGTGCACTGGAGGTGAAGCCAATGCGGCATAATGATGGTCTAGAGTGATCTAGACACACACCAACAATTACGGGAGTGAACTGCCACCTAGCTGAGTTAACTAGTCTAACAGTCTTTAGTTAACTGACTGAAACAGAGTGAAGTGAGGAGGAGATCATGGAATCATGGGTAATGCGATAGTTTGGTGATTATACCAAGGCTAATATGCATTAACTAGTTATTCCCAATGTTGCATGGTGACAAAACCAATGCAACATCTAGACTCCACTCAACTAGTCAAACTGAAGTGAAAACTGAAGAGAATATTCTCCTAGAGGAATATTCTCCCTAAACTTTAGGAGAATACATAAAGACTAATAAACATAGGAAAAACCTTAGGAAAAAGAAATCCTAGGTGTGTGTGAAGTAACTCCAACACCTCCCTGAACATCACTATCGTGAAAATAGAGAATGGGTCTCAACAACAAGGCCATGTTAGGTACCTAAATACAAAAAATACACTGAAATAAAGTGAGGAAAGAGGGAAAAGCTCATGGGAAAACCCCCCCTCAAGGTACAATGTATGTAAAAAATAAGAACTACAATTGCTAGCCAACTGTGTCCTTCACTCCAAGATGACTTCACAGAGAATGGAACTTATGCTCAGTGAAGGTCTTGGTGAAGATGTTTGTCATTTGTTTTGCTGAAGGACAGAACTATAGGTCGATGATCCCCTCATGTACTAAGTCCCAGATGTAGTGCATGTGGATCTCGATGTGCTTCATCCACTGCCTCTGAATTGGATCTCTGTAGAACTTCAGAGTGCTCTGGTTGTCAAACCAAATGACGATTGACCGATGAAAATGAATTCCCAACTTAGTGAGAAAATGTTGTAGCCATATATCCTGAATGGTTATGTTAACTACCCCTTTGTACTTTTCCTTGATTAAATAAAGAGCAATAACATCTTGCTTCTTTCTTTACCAATAGATAGGTCCAGAACTAAGACTGAGTGAGCAACCAAATATGGACTTGTGATCAATGTTATATCTAGCCCAATCAGAATCAATGAACCCAATGAGATATAATGTAGTGTATGTTACATAATGAATCCCAAAGGTGATGGTGCCCTATACGTATCAAAGGATACGCTTTGCAGCCTTCCAATCTATCTCATGTGACTCCTGCATGAACCTGGAAACTGCACCAACTTCATATGATAGGTCTGGTTTGGAGTGTGTGATATACAAAACTCTCCCCACTAGCTGTCTGTACAGTGTGTTGTCAACCAGTGGAGTGTCCACGCCATCCTCAAGTTTGACTCGTAATAGGAAAGGAGTCAGAGTAGACTTGCAGTATGTCATGTGAAATCTCTCAAGGAGATCTCGAGCATACTTGGTCTGAGACAGTTTGATGCCTGATGCATCTTGAATGATATCAAGTCCAAGGAATAAGTGTATCAGACCCATTCCCTTCATCAAAAACCTATCATGTAGAATCCTCTTGACTGCAACAATTGTTGAAGTACAGAAACTGATGATCAACAAATCATCAATGTACAAAACTAAGAGTAGAAGTGAATCAGTCATCCTAAGCATGTAGACATTCAAGTCTGATTTACAATGTACACATTTTTATGACAACAGATAGGAGTCCATATTGGAATACCATGCCCTCGAATCCTTCTTGAGGCCACAAAGAGACTTTTTCAGTCGACAAACCAAAGATGAATCTTGCATAAATCCCTAGGGATGCTCCATATAGATCTCCTCAAAGAGATCAATGTGAAGAAATGCATTCTTCACATCCATTTGATCGAATTCCCATCCCTTAGCTACCACAATGGAAAGTGTCGAACGTATGGGATCCATCTTCTCTACTAGAGCGAAGGTATCATCATATTCAATGCCATGCACCTGTTGAAATCCTTTGGAAACAAGCCTGCCTTTGTATCTGTTAATCTATCCATCTGCTGCACTCTTGGTCTTGTAGACCCATCTGCACCTGATAATTTTCCTTCCAGAAGGAAGGGGAACCAGATCCCAAGTTTGGTTCCCGAGGATGCAATTGTACTCCTCCTACATGGTAGATTCCCAAAAGGGATTTCCATTAGCCTCACCATAAGACTGTGGATCTGAAGACTGAACCAAGAAAATATTCCTCGAGGGAAATGGTTTAGTGGTAGTGAGTGCAATAGGAGGCTCCTCGAAATTAGATCGAGTCCTCCTAGTATCGGCTGGATCACCAGCAAGATCCCCTGCATCATGAAGAGTAGTCTGGGCCCACTTGGGCCTCTACTCTGGCTCTGCATATATATCTGGATGCACTGAATCTGCATCTGACTGTACTGACTTTGTATCTGGATCATCTGAATCCTATGAATTAGAACTCTTATCTAAAGAAGAGTCAGCATGGGCATTCTCATCATCTCGAACAGGTGGAAGAATGAAGGTGTCTGGATGTGGTTGTTGAGGTACATGCCAGACACTTTCCTCGAATTGGAAACTTCTATCAATGATGATCCGGTCGGAGGAAAGATCAATAAGTTTGTATCCCTTCACATTGTCAAGGTATCCAACAAAGATACACTCGGTTCTCTGTGGATCACATGCTTTACTCTTTTCAAAGGGAATCTAGGCCCATGCACATGAACCAAAAATATGAAAGCGGGTCACTAAATTCAGAAAATGTATATAATCGAGATCGATGATTTACCTCACCAGTAGAAACCATGGAATTGGTTTTCATGTCATAGATTTCCATTGAATTAGGTGTGAATATGACTTTATTTTTGGTGCCAAAATTCGTCATATGATACATGGAGAGAAGATTGACAGAAAGTTTGGGAATGTGCAACACATTCTCGAAGCTTTCATTGGTGAGTTCAATCCTTCCTTTGCCGGTGACCTCGACTATAGAGTTTTCCCCCATCAGAATAGGAGGACCTTTGCATGCATCCAAAGAAGAATAGACTTATTTTGTGGCATCCATGTGATGTGATTCTCCTGAATCTATGATCAAGGCATCGAGAGAGGAGTTCATGGCAATCAAGGCATGGATAGAATTTCCTTTCTTTGGATTTTGATATTTTGGCTTCTTCTTCTTGGTACCCTCGGGGATGCAATCTCTAAGGTTGTTTTTCTGAAGTATTTGAGTCATTAGATCTATTTGTTTCTTCATTCATGTGGATTCTGGATGGAATCCTTTATGGCAGTATGTGCATTTCTCCCCTTTTCTTCCCTTTCCACCTTTGGATCCGGAGGCATCCGTGAAGGGTTTTGAGTACCCTTCCTTCTTTGGATTTGCATGAGATTTCATTTTTTATTTATCTCTAGATTTATGATATTGATGGCTCCCATATTTCATAGTAAGTGCATGCGCCTTTGGGCCTTTTATTTTACCCATGTTGATGAACTTGGTTTTCTCTTGTGTCAGGGATTCGATAATTCCTCAAGAGAAGGCATCTTCCAGGTGGATCCAGAGGTGAATTTGACTGAATGAAATTTGGATACGAACATGGATAATTCAAGACCAAGTTTGGAGAGAATGGTGAGAAAAATTTGTTTCTCCTCCTTATATTTATCAACCCCGCAAGATTTGAGTTGCGACAGTAAATCCTTGTATTTTGTAAAGAAATCTTGGAGATTGTCGAATCCTTTTGGGTCCAATGTGAGAAATTCCACCTCGAGCATGTGACCCCTCATCTCATCCTTTTTTCCAAAAATCCATTCCATGGTGGTCCAATCTTCATTATAATTTTTACGAGAAGATATGTGAAAAAGGAGATCGAGTTAAATGAGACCGCATATTGTTTCGAATGCTTCATCCATTCAATTTAGATACTTGGATTTTTATAAGGCTGATGTTGGTTTTGTCTCTGTATTCATGGTTAACCTATACAATCCTTTTCTTTGAATATGAATTACCATCTTCTCCTTCCATGCAAAGAATTTGTAAGGTGTAAGAATGAATTCTTTTGGGAATTCCATTTTTCCGCTGTCTTCAATCTTTGGTACCTGCAAAAATAATTTGGTGTAGCTTTTCTTAACAGTTTGTTGGCTCTGATACCATGTAAATTTGTTGAACCTGCACAAAATATATCTATCTATAAAATACCACACACATTTGCAGAGAGAAATTGAGAAATAAGAAGCAAGAGAGAAAGAATAGAATAATTCTCATTAACTGTAATGAATAATGAATAATTTACACATGATATACTCTGTATTACTCAACCAATGCACATTGGAGGTGAACTCAATGTGCCATAGTGGTGGTCTAGAGTGATTGGGACACACACCAATAGTTACGGGAGTGAACTTCCACCTAGTCTAGTCTCTTGGGAAGTTATGGGAGTGAACTACCACCTAGATGAGCTAGCTAGTCTACCAGTCTTCAGTTAACTGACTGAAACAGAGTGAAGTGAGGAGGAGATCAAGAAATAGTGGGTAATTCTCTATTCTGGTGATGATATCAAGGCTAATGTGCATTAGCTAGTGATGATCCCAATGTTGCATGGTGACAAAACCAATGCAACATCTAGACTCCACTCAACTAGTCAGACTAAAGTGAAAACTGAAGAGAATATTCTCCTAGAGGAATATTCTCCCTAAACTTTAGGAGACTGGATAAAGACTAATAAACATAGGAAAAACCTTAGGAAAAATAAATCCTAGGTTTGTGTGAAGTAACTCCAACACAAGGGACCCTCCTCTGTGCAATGATTTGACTGCTAAAGCCTATGAAGGTATACATACCCTAACCCCCTCTATATTTGAACTTCTGACCTCCAAGGAGAAAACAAATGTATTTATACATATATTAATAAATATTTCATAAAAGAGTTAAATTTTATTTAATATGTCATAATCATAATATGATTTGTAATAAAAATAGTTTTGGTAATTTTAACATATATTTAAAGAAATTATTTTTCAAATAAATTTATGAATGGAAATATAATCATCATAGATATATATTAACCCTAAATTTATCAAACATTAACTAATTAAAAATAAATCAAGTGAAAAAATTCTTTATGCTTAAAAGACCAAGCTTAACATCAATTTTCATTGGCCTATTTTATTATTACATATGTTTTTTTTAATTAATTTTATATTTTTTCACTTTTATGTTACCAATCTTTTGTTTTAGTTTATTAATGTTATGATACATTACACATATAATTCGTACTCAACCAGGAGCATCCCTGGTTCAAGACACTCCTACACACAAATTTATTTTCAAATTTTTTGGTAAAAATTATTTTCTTTAATTCAAGCTTTTTAGATTTCAATAATGACAGGGGTCAATTTTTACCTATACATAGCCTCAAATCCTTGATTTTTTCCTTGAAATTTGCATATGTTGTAAAGGACATATTCCTATACATACCCACAATTTTTAATTAAAAAATGTTTAGTTGAAGGGTTGCTTCCAAGCCTCGAACTAAAAAATGTTTAGTTGAAGGTTTGCTTCCAAACCTCGAACTGAGTGTGACAAAAGTTTTAGTACTGAGTGTGAAGGTTTTAGTACTCACATGGACCTAGTTTTTAGCCTAGACCCAACCGAAAATATTTGATTTTGGCTCCCAAATTTTGATATATGTTGTATAATATATCTTTCTTTACCTATCCATACATTTAAAAAAAAACCATTGATCTTCAGGGTTGTGCCCAAACCTCAAATTGAGCATGAAGAAAATCTCATATTTCATTTTACATGTTCATTTTTCTAGTTTGGATTTGACTATTCATGTTTATGGTTGGGAGGTAGGTCTTTCACTCTCCCTACCTAGGTTCAAATTCCTAACGATACTTTAAATCATTGCGATAAGGCTATAAGGGTAGGCACCTCCAAAATGTGGGTGTATCTCTGGACGTCTTAGCCCTGTTATCCCACAATCTATACTTTCCCAAAGCCCAAAGGAAAGTAGTCTTAGATTGACGTAACACGAAGGTAACCCTATCACTGTCACCCCAATAGGGTACCTCTTTCTCTTTAGGAGGAGGAAAACCTCACTCCAAGGGAGACGTCCCAGGACCTAGTTGGTTGATGAAGGGGAAAATGATATGTTGAAAACCCACCCCTCTCTCTAGGTCACTCAACAAAAGAAGTCACTTGGGTAAAGTTTAAAGGGACAAGGGAAAATGAAAGTGGGTGTGTACCTTCCCTTTACCAATGAAACATCAAGCGTTAGTAGCAACAACTATAATCAATGAATTCTTAAACAAATTGTGTGCTACCAGAACAAGTTACTATACAATAAAGGTGAGATTACAATAGCAACAATGTATCTTGAAAGTTGCAAGTTATGCTAACAAGGAAGATATACAAGAGTCAAGAGTCTTGCAAACTTGATAATACTTTGTCACTCACAATTTTCAAGATAAATACATGTCAATAAATGTCTAAAAATGGGTTGTCAAAGTGTTTATAACAACAACAATTCAATAGCTATAAAAATAGAAAACCACTTCAGAAAAAAGTATTTTTCTAAGGCAATAACACACACCTTTAGCACTTAATGATAGAAATTTTCCTAACACAAGTTTCTGGGTAGTTTTGTAGTTAGAATGGGCTGATAAGGGCTGAAAAATGTGGATGTAGCAACATTTATAACACAAGCAAAGTAATTTGTAATAGCTTCATAAATGCACCTTTAGAACAGTAGCTAAGATAGTTTAATGCTTCAAAGTGATAGTGCTTTAGCTTGTGCAATTTCCGGGTTGGTTTACTTAGTTAATGGGCTTGATAAAGCTGCTAAGAAGAGGTTGTAACAATGAGGTTAGTAGTATCTTACTTAGTAGTTAGTAATCTATTCTAGGTTAGTAAGTTAGAACAATATGAAGTGAAAGAGTTTGAGTTGAGTCTTGTCAATAGGTAAGAGAAGAGGACTAGTACCTTCAAGGGTAATGGAGTCAAGGAGGGTGATTTCTTCTAAGGCTGCAAATTAATGATGATGCACAAAAGTATAAGAGGGAAAAAGTATAGGAGAAGTAGTAACTTAAGTCCTCCTAGAATTTGACCTAAAGAGACAAAATGCTAGGGTGTAGGAAATTCTAGACCCTAGTGTCTTTCTCTCCTTAGCCTTTTTATGGAGTAAAACTTACGCAACAATAACCAAGTACAAAACCCTTAGAGTGATAGTGATTTAGGGCTCTAGGGTTTCACTAGTTACTAGATCAATTTAGTGAAAATATTGGCAAATAGAAAGTAAGAAAGTAGTAACTTAAGTTTCTTACTTCAAGCATTAAATACACCATGCTATGAGAAAATAAAACCATACAATAAACCATTCAAGAATCAATAGATGAAAAAATGCAGATTTCACTTACTTGCACCAAGAATAATCATGAGAATACCATGCAAGATCACCATAAAACTTCCAAAATAGATCCAAGTTGCAAAAAACATCCTTAAAAAAGAGTGGCGCCTCACAATTTCAGCCAATAACCCTAATAGGGCGCAAATTTCAGACCTCTTATCTCGAATGACAAGTTGTGATGTAAAAATGAGAGTACTTTATGTTTATTTATACAAAATTTTGACCTTTAATTTACTTTTAGGTCAAAAACAAGGTCAACCTGGCCAGTGTACAAAAAAAATCAATTTTAACATAATTAAAATAAATTTGCATCTAGAAACACCTCCAAGGGTGACATCATTCCCCTCTAGGGTAACTTTGAGCCCCATGTGTGGAATGTTGAGCTAGAAAAGTGGGGTGCTTAGCCTCCAGAGGCCCAAAATGATGCCCACACGTGTCATCAGGCTCACAAATGCCTCCAAAAATGAAACCCTAGCTCTGGATGGTGTCTAGGGATATAATGGTGATGTCCAAGGCCCTCAAGGGATAATGTCCATTTTGGATGAGAAAGGTCCCCTCGGTCTATGTCTTCCAGGGTGCCTCCAAAGGAAACGCCTTTCTTTCTCATGGTGCAAATATTCAATCTCTTCTTACCTGTGTCTAGGGTTTCAGCATCCATCTGTGGCATTTAATCCCCCATGAAGGTCTAAGCTAATCATTCCATCATGTCTACTTATCTATCGGGAAAATTCCTGTAGCAACAAGAAGTACGCCCTCCATGGAGTCATAAGTTAGAGGGATCATAGCATGTAAATCACATCCAATAATTAAATTACCCAAGCATGTGCATGAGACCCCCTCTTAACCCAGACAAATGCTCAAAGACATTATGCAATTTGACAAGTTCAGTTTGGAGAAGGTCTTAGGGTGTCCTATTGGGATAACCTCTCTTAAGTTTGGGGTGTTTCCCAGGTGGGATCTAGTCCAACTCATGTAAATGTATGAGGTGGCATGGGGTAATATTTGGGCATGGGGTGCATGTAATAACAGGGAAATGTAAAATCTTACCTATGGGTTCCTTTGTAGAGGGTGAGCTGCACCTTATCATAAATGCAACTGTTTCCTAAACCATTCATTGCCTTTTACTCTTAGCTTTATTTATTTTGATATTTTTCCCTTGTGCTTCAAGGGAAAAGTTGAGGGACACTGTCATCAAGCCAAGACAGTGTCTAGTCATCAAGCCAAGACACTGTCTTGGCTTGATGACACTGTCTTGGCTTGATGAAAGGAATAAATATGGAAAATTTTAAGTATGGAGGGAACAGACGATGACTTTTCACAAATCCACCCAGTAGCAACCCATCCTAAAGGGAAATCAACTTAGTACGGCATCATGTTACCCTTCCAGGAATGAATGAGGAAAAGAGCATAATTTCCAAGCAAACATCATGAAATGAAGAAGGATTCAATACAACATATTCAAGTGCTTCAAAAATTAGAGTGATACATACAATGATACCCAAACTCATTACCTCATGGAGCAAGACTCACCGCTACTTCAAGACCAGGCTGGTGTGATGGATACTCCTGCTGGTGATAAGTGGACTACACTGAAGAAAAGAGGGGCTCTTTGGGGCCATTTTCAAGTCGTCAAGATATTGGTACTCCATGTCTAGGACCCGTGGGCCTCGAGATGTGATCTCCTTAGTTATCCCTAGGCTAGGGGATAACATCTGGCTCCATAGAGTGCATGTGATCCAGATTATTTTCGACACGAAATGAGAGCGGAGATATAATAAATAAACGTACAGAAATAACTCTGATATCCAATATTATAACAGAAATGTATTAGATATGCAACCATAAACATAGATATACAGTAATACAGAATTTTCTATTAATGAGCGAAAATGTACAAAGACTATAAAGTACAGAGTGAAAGACTCACTAGAATGGTGGTAGCTTATCTGTGAGAAGAGATGTGACAGCTACTCACATCTGTGAGAAGATGATTTTACAATGAGGCTCCAAAGGCAGTTTATCATAAATAAAATCCAAAACCCTAACACCAGAAGATGAAAATCCAACAGTTTTGTGGACCCCGTTTTGGTTATTTTGGTGTATCAACTTCTAAGGGGTGTAACTTTGGAATATGATATCCGTTTGGGGCGCACGATAGATCGTTGGAAAGATATAATCGAGGATATTAATTTTGGGGGCTCAATAAGACCCTTCTGATAACATTGAGAAGCTATATCCCAAAAAACCTTCATTTAGGCCCTCAAAATGGCCCCAGAAGTTAAAAACTGCTAAAAATAGTAAATTGAAAAAATTGACAGAAAATTGTTTTGAGCGAGTTGGAAAAGGTGGGTGGCCACCGATATCCACCTGGATCAATTCTCCCTCCTTAGGAATAAATGGTCTCCATTTCTTTGAGTTCCCGGAGGAGAGGGAAAATATTTTGTTGAATCTACAACTTGATGAGTTGCTTGTCTTGTTGGAGAAGTTGTGTTGCTTAGCTTTTTGAAGGTTTTCATGAACTTGTGGCTGGAAGGGTTGGAACTTTTTAACTAGTATGGCTACATGAGATGTTTTTGTGTAGAAGGAATCTTTGTTTTTTGCTGCATTCTTGTCGACCTGCTTCTGTTGGATAGAAGGTGCTTCAACCAAGGCTATAGTGGTTTCAGTATCCTTATGTTCACCTTTTGAGCAAATTGTGAAGAAGCTAAATTTTGTAGTATGAAATACTACCTTGCGGCACTGTTTAGGTGGGACAATAGTTGGAACCACCTCTGGTATCTTGTAGATATGACCCCCTAGAGTAAAAATGACACTACGGGGTTGAAACTCATAGATAGCATGGCGCTTCCACATATATGGCTGGCCCAAGAGAACATCACAGACATCCAGCGGGGCAACATCACATAATACCTCATCCTTGAAGGGATGGATTCTGTATGAAAATTGACACTGGTGGCTGACATGAAGATCTCATCCCTTGTGATGCCACTCGATGTTGTATGGCTATGGGTGTGGTGTTTTCAACAATCCCAATTGTTTGACGACCTCTTCTGAGATGAGGTTCTTCTGGATCCCACTATCAAAAACAAAATGTCGTGGGGTCGCCTTCAACCACATATGTGAATGAAAAAGGTGCTCCCCCTCTTCAGGATCTGTTGGTTCTTCTAGTTGAATTGTTGCAGTCGTGACAATAGAAGTGGGGTCTGCGTCAATGATCTGTCTTCTGTAAGTATTTTCTAAATCATATTCTGAATAAGGGTTCAGATCCTTGTCTTTGATTTCAGCCGCCAATGACTGTTTTGAGCAACATTCATCGGTGTTGTGCCAAGGGATTTTGTGGCAATCACACCATTTTCGAGTGTCCTTCTTCGTCTCTCCATGACCCTTCTTTTCATGTGGCTTGGAATGGTTTTCGGGAGACTGTTTGTTAGGGTAATCTTTGTCATACTTTGGTTGTTGCATATTTGTATACCCGAACTCTTATTTGTTTTGGTGCTTAAATTTTTTCTCGATTTTAACATCATATCGATAATCAACACCAAGTGATGAGATGTCCAGAAAATCCATTTCAGTTTGGATGTATCTGTGTAAAGCCCCATGGTATTTCAAAACCAAATGTCATTTGAAGTCTTTGATGCCCAACTTGGTTCGCAAGGTATGGAAGGTATTGGTGAACTCTAGAACTACTTGGCCCCTCTCTTGCCACAATGTGGTCCATCTCATATACTGGTCCTCATAGTTTCCAACATGGTAATATTGTTCCTTTACCATGTCCACAAAAAAATCCTAAGTGGGATTGACTCCATATATTCCAGAATTTTTTGTGGAACTTTTCTTCCAGTAAGTTTCCCACCAATGTTTGACACGGGGGAGAGATTTAAGGAGTGTGAAGGTGATATTTTCCTTGTCGGAAAAATGGTGAACAGAGAAATAACCTTCTAGCAGATTTAACCATTTGTCTAGGGCATCCACATCTATTTTATCTTGGAATACGAGAATATCAAAATTAACATGTACCTTGAAAGGAGAGGTCATTCCAAAGTGGTTGTTTGATGAATATGTGCAAGTTTCTATCAGCAGGCATTGAAGGATGTGGGAAAAATTTTCCATCATTTCATCCCTCTATTGTGTGAGAGCTTGCTTAAGCAACAAATTGATAGAATCGTCTGCTCCTTCATTTTTCTTTTCTTCCACCATGGAGGGTTTCTTAGGCATGCGAAAGATATTGTCTTCTAGAGAGACAATCTCTATACCAAACTTGCTATGCTCGGACCTTGTCGGGGACATGCAGTGAAAAAAAAATGATCAAGAGCAGCCTGCTCTGATACCACTAATAAAGATTATTTTCAACACGAAATGAGAGAAGAGATATAATAAATAAATGTACATA
This sequence comes from Picea engelmannii, assembly GCA_009831015.1. NCBI lineage: Eukaryota > Viridiplantae > Streptophyta > Pinopsida > Pinales > Pinaceae > Picea > Picea engelmannii. The sequence goes on along the minus strand of ML781280.1, from coordinate 1,066,774 downwards.
GATAAATCAAATATCCAATATTATAACATAAATGTATCAGAGATGCAACCATAAACACAGATATACAGTAATACACATTTTTCTATTAATGAGAGAAAATGTATAAAGACTGTAAAGTACAGAGTGAAAGACTCGCTAGAATGGTGGCAACTTATCTATGAGAAGAGATGTGATGGCTACTCGCATTCGTGAGAAGATGATTTTGTAATGAGTCACCAAAGGATTTTTTTATCATAAATAAAATCCAAAACCCTAACCCCGGAAGATGAAAATCCAACAATTTTGTGGACCCCGTTTTGGGTAGTTTGGTGTATCAACTTCCCAAGGGAGTAACTTTGGCATATGATCTTTGTTTGGGGAACATGATAGTTTATTGGAAAGCTATCATCGAGGAGATTTATTTTGGGGAATAAATCAAAGCCTTATTCTATCCTTGAGAATATTGATCCCCAAAAAACTTCATTTATGCCCTCAAAATGGCCCTAGAAGTTAAAAACTGCTAAAAATAGTAAATTGCCAAAATTGCCAGAAAACTGTTTTGAGTGAGTTGGAAAAGGTGGGTGGCCACTGATATCCACTTGGATCAGCATGAGAACCTCAACATCACTTGTATGACATGTGCCTTTAAAATATCAACAAAGTATATTATTAATCCCTAGGGTGGTGATATCACCCCTCGTCCATATATGATAAAATAAACAAGTAAAAGCATCTATATTTTGGCATATGATCATGAGCATACATATATACATAATGAGACAAAATAATATGAAAATGAAACTACAACTATACTAATATGAAATGAAATTGTATGTACAATGGATGAAAATGCCTACCTACCTCTACTTACATGTTGGTTGAATGCTAGGTGTAGTCAAATAACCAATGAAACCATTGGCAGATTTCACTTACTTGCACCAAGAATAATCATGAGAATACCATGCAAGATCACCATAAAACTTCCAAAATAGATCCAAGTTGCAAAAAACATCCTTAAACAAGAGTGGCGCCTCACAATTTCAGCCAATAACCCTAATAGGGTGCAAATTTTAGACATCTTGTCTCGAATGGCAAGTTGTGATGTAAAAATGAGAGTACTTTATGTTTATTTATAAAACAATTTGACCTTTAATTTAATTTTAGGTCAAAAACAAGGTTGACCTGGCCAGTTTACAAAAAAAAAATCAATTTTGAAATAATTAAAATAAATTTGCATCTAGAAACACCTCCAAGGGTGACGTCATGCCCCTCTAGGGTAACTTTGAGCCCCATGTGTTGAATGTTGAGCTAGAAAAGTGGGGTGCTTGGCCTCCAGAGGCCCAAAATGATGCCCACACGTGACATTAGGCCAAAAATGCCTCCAAAAATGAAACTGTAGCTCTGGATGACGTCTAGGGATATCATGGTGATATCCAGGCCCCTCAAGGGATAATGTCCATTTGGGATGAGCAAGGTCCCCTGGGTCTATGTCTGACAGGGTGCCTCCAAAGGAAAGGCCTTTCTTTCTCCTAGTGCAAATATTCAATCTCTTCTTACCTGTGTCTAGGGTTTCAACATCCATCTGTGGGATTTAAGCCCCCATAAAGGTCTGAGCTAATCATTCCATCATGTGTACCTATCTATCGGGAAAATTCCTGTAGCAACAAGAAGTACACCCTCCAGGGATTCATAAGTTAGAGGGATCATAGCATGTAAATCACATCCAATAATTAAATTACCCAAACATGTGCATCAAACCCCCTCTTAACCCAAACAAATACTCAAAGGCGTTATGCAATTTGACAAGTTCGGTTTGGAGAAGGTCTTAGGGTGTCCTATTGGGGTAACCTCTCTTAAGTTTGGGGTGTTTCCCAGGTGGGATCTAGTCCAACTCATGTAAATGTATGAGGTGGCATGGGGTAAATATTTGGGCATGGGGTGCATGTAATAATAGAGAAATGTAAAATCTTACCTATGGGTGCCTTTGTAGAGGGCAAGTTGCACCTTATCATAAATGCAATTATTTCCTAAACCATTCATTACCTTTTACTCTTAGCTTTATTTGTTTTGATATTTTTCTCTTGTGCTTCAAGGGAAAAGTTGAGGGCCACTGTCCTGGCTTGATGACTAGAGGTGACAATGTTATCCACAAAAATTTCATGGAAATGAGAAGGATGTCTAGTGATGAGATTCCCTTTCTTTTGGCTATGCCACCAAGAACCACTACCCTGGCTTGGTGATGAGATAGGTGGTAGTGTCATACCGCTACATGCCCATGGTCATAATAGGTTGGCTCATGATGAGACCCACTATCCATCAACTAATACCTTGAGTGTTTATGTTATCTTATGGGTCCCCTTTTCTTACTGAGAATATTTTCACTGCTTTCTCGGGGATCCCTAGGTGAAGAATCTCAAAGGTTTCAACATTGGATTTTAACTCTTTCCAGCTACTATTACCCTCTGGGACTTTATCCCCTTCTTCCCACGAGGCAAGTTAAAACCCTTCCTAGTGTATCAAATCCCAATACCCAAACAAGGATAGGGGATATGAAAGGAATAAATATGGAAAATGGTAAGTATGGAGGGAACGGACAATGACTTTTCACAGATCCACCCAGTAGCAACCCATCCTAAAGGGAAATCAACTTACTAGGGAACCATGTTACCCTTCCAGGTATGAATGAGGAAAAGAGCATAATTTCCAAGCAAACATCATGAAATGAAGAAGGATTCAATACAACATATTCAAGTGGTTCAAAAATTAGAGTGATACATACCATGATACCCAAACTCATTACCTCATGGAGCAAGACTCACCGCTACTTCAAGACCAGGCTGGTGTGATGGATACTCCTGCTGGTGATAAGTGGACTACACTGAAGAATAGAGGGGCTCTCTGGGGCCATTTTCAAGTCATCTAGATCTTGGTACTCCATGTCTAGTACCTGTGGGCCTCGAGATGTGATCTCCTTAGTTATCCCTAGGCTAGGGGATAACATCTGTCTCCATAGAGTGCATGTGATCCAGATTATTTTCGGCATGAAATGAGAGCGGAGACATAATAAAGAAATGTACAGAGATAAATATGAAATAAAATATTATAACAGAAATGTATTAGATATGCAACCATAAACACAAATATATAGTAATACACAATTTTCCATTAATGAGCGAAAATGTACAAAGACTGTAAAGTATAGAGTGAAGGACTCGCTAGAATGGTGGTAGCTTATCTCTAAGAAGAGATGTGATGGATACTCACATTTGTGAGAAGATGATTTTACAATCAAGCTCCAAAGGCATTTTATCATAAAGAAAATCCAAAACCCTAACCCCGGAAGATGAAAATCCAACAGTTTTGTGGACCCCGTTTTGGGTATTTTGGTGTATCAACTTCCAGGGGGTGTAACTTTGGCATATGATATCCGTTTGGGGCGCACGATAGCTCATTGGAAATATATAATCGAGGATATTAGTTTTTGGGGCTCAATAAGAGCCTTCAGATAACATTGAGAAGCTAGATCCCAAAAAACCTTCATTTAGGCCCTCAAAATGGCCCTGGATGTTAAAAACTACTAAAAATAGTAAATTGCCAAAATTGACAGAAAATTGTATTGAGTGAGTTGGAAAAGGTGGGTGGCCATCGATATCCACCTGGATCAATCCTCCCTCCTTAGGAAGAAATGGTTTCCATTTCTTTGAGTGCCCAGGGGAGAGGGAAAAGATTTTGTTGAATCTGCAACTTGATGAGTTGCTTGCCTTGCTGTAGAAGTTGTGTTGCTTAACTTTTTGAAGGTTTTCATGAACTTGTGGTTGGAAGGGTTGGAAATTTTTAACTAGTCTAGCTACATGAGATGTTTGTGTGTAGAAAGAATCTCTATTCTTTTCTATAGTCTTGTCGACTTGCTTCTGTTGGATATAAGGTGCTTGGTCCAAGGCTGTAGTGGTTGCAGTATCCTTATGCTCACCTTTTGAATAGATTGAGAAGAAGCTAAATTTTGTAGTATGAGATACTACCTTGCGGCACTATTTAGGTGGGACAATAATCAGAACCACCTCTGGTATCATGTAGAGATGACCCCCTAGAGTAACAATGACACTACGAGGTTGAGACTCATAGATAGCATGGCGCTTCCACATATATGGCTGGCCCAAGAGAATATCACAAACATCCAGTGGGGCAACATCACATAATACCTCATCCTTGAAGGGATGGATTTTGTATGATAATCGAAACTGCCGGTTGACATGAAGATCTCATCCCCGGTGATGCCACTCAATGTTGTATGGTTGTGGGTGTGGTGTTTTCAACAATCCCAACTGTTTGACAACCTCTTTTGAGATGAGGTTCTTTAGGGTCCCACTATCAAAAATAAAATGCAGTGGAGTCGCCTTCAACCACATATGTGAATGAAAAGGCGCTCCCCCTCTTTAGTATCAGTTGGTTATTCTGGTTGAATTGTTGCGGTCGCGACAATAGAAGTGGGCTCTGGTTCGATGATGTGTCTTCTGTAAGTATTTTTTGAATCATATTTGGAATAAGGGTTCGGATCCTTGTCTTTGATTTCGGTCACCAATGATTGTTTTGAGCGACATTCATTGGTGTTGTGCTAGGGGATTTTCTGGAAATCACACCATTTTCGGGTGTCCTCCTTTGTCTTCCCATGACCCTTCTTTTCATGTGGCTTGGAATGGTTTTCGGGAGACTGTTTGTTAGGGTCATCTTTATCATACTTTGGCTGTTGCAGACTTGTATACCCGAACTCTTGTTTGTTTTGGGGTTTAAATTTTTGCTCGATTTTAACATCATATCGATAATCAACACCGAGTGATGAGATGTCCAGAAAATCCATTTCAGTTTGGATTTATCCGTGTAGAGCCCCATGATATTTCATAACCAAATGTCATTCAAAGTCTTTGATGCCCAACTTGGTTCGCAAGGTATGGAAGGTATTGGTGAACTCTGGAACTACTTGGCCCCTCTCTTGTCGCAATGTGGTCCATCTCATATACTGGTCCTCATAGTTTCCAACATGGTAATATTGTTCCTTTACCATGTCCACAAAAAAATCCTAAGTGGGATCGACCCCATATATTCTAGAATCTTCTGTGGAACTTTTCTCCCAGTAAGTTTCCCACCAATGTTTGACACAGGGGAGAGATTTAAGGAGTGTGAAGGTGATATTTTTCTTTTCGGAAAAATGGTGAACAAAGAAATAACCTTCTAGCATATTTAACCATTTGTCTAGGTCATCCGCATCTATTTTACCATGGAATACGGGAATATCAAAATTAACATGTACCTTGAAAGAAGAGGTCATTCCAAAGTGGTTGTTTGATGAAGATGTGCAAGTTTTTATCGACAGACGTTGAAGGATGTGGGAAAAATTTTCCATCATTTTGTCGCTCTGTCGCATGAGAGATTTCTTAAGCAACAAATTGATAGAATCATCTGCTCCGCCATTTTTCTTTTCTTCCACCGTGGAGGGTTTATTAGGCGTGTGAGAGAGATTGTCTTCAAGAGAGACAATCTCTAGACCAAACTTGCTATGCTTGGACCTTGTCGGGGACATGCAGTGAAAAAAAAATGATCAAGAGCAGCCTGCTCTGATACCATTAATAAAGATTATTCTCAGCACGAAATGAGAGTAGTGATATAATAAATAAATGTACATAGATAACTCGGATATCCAATATTATAACAAAAATGTATCAGAGATGCAACCATAAACACAGATATACAGTAATACACAATTTTCTATTAATGAGCGAAAATGTATAAAGATTGTGAAGTACAGAGTGAAAGACTTGCTAGAATGGTGGAATCTTATCTCTGAGAAGAGATGTGACGGCTACTCGCATTCGTGAGAATATGATTTTTCAATGAGTCACCAAATAATTTTTTATCATAAATAAAATCCAAAACCCTAACCCCGGAAGATGAAAAGCCAACAATTTTGTGGACCTCGTTTTGGGTAGTTTGGTGTATCAACTTCCCAGGGGCATAACTTTGGCATACGATCTTTGTTTGAGGCGCATGATAACTTATTGGAAATTTATCGTCGAGGAGATTCATTTTGGGGAAAAAATCAAAGCCTTATTCTATCATTTAGAACATCGATCCCAAAAAAACTTCATTTATGCCCTCAAAATGGCCTAGAAGTTAAAAACTGCTAAAAATAGTAAATTGCTAAAATTGCCAGAAAACTGTTTTGAGTGAGATGGAAAAGGTGGGTGGCCACCGATATCCACCTGGAACAACACGAGAACCTCAAAATATCTTGTATGACATGTGCCTGTAAATTATCAACAAAGTATATTAGTAATCCCTAGGGTGGTGATGTCACCCCTCGTCCATATATGATAAAATAAACAAGTAAAAGCATCTATATTCTGGCATATGATCATGAGCATACATATATACATAACGAGACAAAATAATATGAAAATTAAACTACAACTATACTAATATGAAATGCAATGGTATGTACAATGGATGAAAATGCCTACCTACCTCTACTTACATGTTGGTTGAATGCTAGGTGTAGTCAAATAACCAATGAAACCATCCTAGAAATATCTCATAATACCTGCCTTTGTGCTTCATCATAAACCAAAACAATGACAAGTTAAGCACAAAAATAACATGAGGTAGATCATGTATCATATCATTGGAAATTGTAAAGTATAGCTCATGGAGGTGGGAGGGAGGAATACAATTATGCCAAGTTACACTTCTAGGAAAGTGCTCAATCCATCTTAGAGAGGGATCGTGAAAAATCAAATGCTCAAAAGACTGACTCAAAGAGTACAAATATTGGCTACCTTGGACGTTATCACATCCTAAAGTCTGGGAAGGGGCTAGCAAGAACCTAGAGGATGATTGAATTTTTTTAAGGGAAAGTTGAAAGACTGAGATAACAAACTTCTTCTTAAGGTGTTCAACCTACCCTTGAATTCTAAAAGAAGGCTCTTCCCTAGAGAAAACTTGGGACAAGGGACATGTTTCCCAATTGCATTCTTAGTGAAATAACGAGGTAAATTAATCGAAGGGAGTTGGAAAATCTTGTCATAGGTATCCTACTTTAGGAAAGAAATGTCCTTACCCTTATCAAGATATGAGCACAACAGTGGTTGATAATTTTCTTCATAGAATAAATCCAAGTTCTCAAAGGAAAACTCATCAAAATCCTCAAGGTATGACCGGAAATCATCATGAGAACATAGCACCAGGTCATCCTTGGGTGTTTGGAAAATGTTTGTAACTATATCATCTCCTTATTACCAAATGTCAGAATTAGTAGTAACCTGATATGATGGCTATAAAGGGAACATTTGGAAATGATCCTCAATGTCATAAATAGGGTCCCCATCATAACCAATCACATCCCATTTACGCTTCCCGACATGTATGAACTCATCAATATTATCAACCATGTCATTACCTTTATCATAACACTAAGGGTTTAAAACACCCAAGGGATCCTCTAACACTTCTTCACTTTCCAAATCACAAAATAGAGCATCTTCAAAATCTTGGAAAGGGAAAAAACTTACTGTATTCATTTCTTCTTGTGCAGGAGCATCGAAGATTTGGATAATTTCATCAAATGGAAGAGTAGGGATCAATGCCTGATCCTCATGACTTTCCCCTACATCTTCAACTTCATAATATAGAGGGTCTAGCTCGTCCAAGGATTCCTTTTCTTCTTCACCTTTTGAATCATAGAACAAGGTATCATCAAAAACCTGAAAAGGAAAGTGACTAACCTCATCCTCTTCTTATTATGCAGAAGGAATAGTATTTTGAATGGCTTCATCAGAGGGAGGAGCACACATTAATACTTCATCATCATGTTTGATATCTTGAGGCTCTCACTCTTCAAACAGGTCCTCATTATCCTTGCTAGAAGCATGAGTAAATTCTTGTTCTTCCCCATGGGATTGGTAGCCTTCATAAATATCCCTCTCCTCAAACTCTTGTTGATCGATGCCTTGATCCAACCCTTTCAGGAATGCTTCAATATATGTATCAAGGAAAGGTATTCTCTTAAGAATATATGGGGTATCTTTGGGCTCACCAATCTTGACTTCTAGAACAAATGATTTTTCTTCCTTGGATGAGGAGATGTTAGCTTCAACTTCAATGGCCATGTCATAAGCTTCTTGGATTTACCTTGGGCCCTTTTTATCAAGCAAGAATCCTAATTGTCCTGATAATTCCTTGGTATAGAGGAAAATAAGGAACTGGGGTCCAAGACGATAGGTTCTAGGGAGTTTTTGTGACATCTTCTAGAATCTAGTATGGAAATCCATAATGGTATCATTCTCATTCTTCTTTATGTAATTAAGTTTGTTTAACAACACCATAGGATCCTCTTTGATATTACATATCTTGAGGAATACCTCTTCTAATTGATCCATGGATGTAATACTAGCATCAGGGAGGCCATCATACCATCTCCTATCATTATCATGAAGAGTGGCAGAGAAAAGCTTCATAGCCAGATCCTCAGCATCATCACTAATAGGATGGAGTTGAAACAAGGCCCAAAAGTCACTCATATGGTCCTCAACATTCTCCTCATCACTACTAGTGAACTTAGGGAGAAATTTTACATACTTTAGAGGCATTTCTTGAGGGTAACCCGAGATTTCACTCATATCCAAGGGTTTAAAATTTCCTGGGTCCCATTGAGAATCCATGGTTGGCCTCGTCATCAGTGGAGTCACTAGATAATCCTTCTAGGGATTATCAAAGGGAAAATAGGGAAAGACCCTCAGTGGAGTAACCAGGTAAGCTTTGAAAAATGAAAGGATTTGAGAAAAAGGCTTACCAAAAATTTGTCATTCGAGGAAAAATGACTCGATGTTCCCTGCAAACGGCACCAAAAATGTTATCGTGCAATATATACGTGATCAAATCATAAAGGCAAGTAGGCTTAGATTGACCTAACATGAAGGTAACCCTATCATTGTCACCGCAATAGGGTACCTCTTTCTCTTTAGGAGGAGGAAAACCTCACTCCACCGGAGATGTCCCAGGACCTAGTTGGTTAATGAGGGGAAAAATGATACGGTGAAAACCCACCCCTCTCTCTAGGTAACTCAACAGAAGAAGTCACTTGGGTAAAGTTTAAAGGGACAAGGGAAAATAAAGTGGGTTTGTACCTAACCTTTACCAATGAAACATCAAACGTTAATAGCAATAGTCATAATCAATGACTTCTTAAGCAAATTATGTGTTGCCAGAACAAGTCACTGTACAATAAAGGTGATATTACACTAGCAACAATGTATCTTAAAAGTTGCAAGTTATGATGACAAGGAAGAGATATAAGAGTCTTGCAAACTTGATATTGTTTTGTCACTCACAATTTTCAAGATAAATACAAGTCAATAAATGACTAAAAAGGGGTTGCCAAAGTGTTTATAATAGAAACAATTCAATAGCTATAACAACAGAAAACCACTTCAGAAAAAAGTACTTTTCTAAGGCAATAACACACACCTTCAACACTTAATGATAGTAATTTTCCTAGCACAAGTTTCTGGGTAGTTTTGTAGTTAGAATGGGATGATAAGGGCTGCAAAATGTGGCTATAGCAACAGTTTTAACAACAACAAAGTAATTTGTAACAAATTCATAAATGCACCTTTAGAATAGTGGCTAGGATACTTTAAAGCCTCAAAGTGATAGTTCTTTGGCTTGTGCAATTTTTGGGTCGGTTTACCTAGTTAATGGGCTTGATAAAGCTGCTAAAAAGAGGTTGTAACAGTGATGTTAGCAACAACTTACTTAGTAGTTAGTAATCTATGCTAGGTCAATAAGTTAGTAGAGTATGAAGTGAAATTGTTTGAGATGAGTCTTGTCAAGAGGTAAGAGAATAGGACCAGTGCCTTCAAGGGTAATGGAGTCAAGGAGGGAGGCTTCTTATAATGTTGCAAATTAATGATGATGCATAAAAGTATAAGAGGGAAAAAATCTAGGAAAAGTAGTAACTTAAGCCCTCCTAGACTTTGACCTAAAGAGACAAAATGCTAGGGTGTAGGAAATTTTAGGCCCTAGCGCCTTGTTCTCCTTAGCCCTTTTATGGAGTAAAAATTATGTAACAATAACCAAGTACAAAACCCTTACAGTGCTAGCAATTTAGGGCTCTAGGGTTTCACTAGTTACTCGATCAATTTAGTGAAAAGCTTGGCAAATAAAAAGTAAGAAAGTAGCAACTTAAGTTTCTTATTTCAAGCATTAAATACACCATGCAATTTCATAATCTTGTATGAGAAAATAAAACCATACAATAAACCATTCAATAGATGACAACATGCAGATTTCATTTACTTGCACCAAGCATAATCATGAGAATACCATGCAAGATCACCATAAAACTTCCAAAATTGATCCAAGTTGAAAAAATCAGCCTTAAACAAGAGTGGTGCTTCACAATTTCAGCCAATAACCCTAATAGGGTGCAAATTTCAGACCTCTTGTCTCCAATGACAAATTGTGATGTAAAAATGAGAGTACTTAATGTTTATTTATACAAAATTTTGACCTTTAAGTTACTTTTAGGTAAAAAACAAGGTTGACCTGACCAGTTTACAACAAAAATTCAATTTTGACATAACTAAAATAAATTTGCATCTAGAAACACCTCCAAGGGTGACGCCATGCCCCTCTAGGGTGACGTTGATCCCCATATGTGGAACTTTGAGCTAGAAAAGTGGGGTGCTTGGCCTCCAGAGGCCCAAAATGATGCCCACACATGCCACCAGGCTCACAAATGCCTCCAAAAATGAAATCCTAGCTCTGGATGACATCTAGGGTTATCATGGTGACGTTCAGGGCCCTCAAGGGCTAACGTACATGTGGGAAGAGAAAGTTCCCCTAGCTCTAGGTATACCAGGGTGCCTCCAAAGGAAACATCCTTCTTTCTCCCGGTGCAAATATTCAATCTCTTCTTACCCTTGGCTGGGGTTTCAACATCCATTTGTGGGTTTTAAGCCCCCATGAAGGTATGAGCTAATCATTCCATCAAGTGTATGTGTCCATCAGTAAAAATCCTGTAGAAACAACAAGTATGCCCTCTAGGGGTCATAAGTCACAGGGATCATGTAACACACCAGGTTTTGAACCCCCATTTTAAATAATGTATTGTTACAATGCTGAGAGGCCAGAGTGCCCGAACAATTATTAAAGGGATAGTAAGCCCAAGAAATGTAATGTTTTGATCATTATTAATAATAAACACATCGTTGGCTGATAGACTAAAAAGGACTAGAGTTATAGGGGGCTGTGATTCCACAAGAGAGGGGGCTTGAGGGGCTAAATGTTTATTCCTATGTTAATTACCCTTTTTTCCTAAGGGTGGGGATTGGTTATGTAAGCTTCTTGGGGAAGGCCAGGAGGTTCTTGATTTCCCCACGAAAATACTTAAACCCATCCCTGGTCTGATTGTGGGTTTTGTCATTGGTCGTTGGTCGGTGTCGTTGGTCATTGGCTCGTCCACTCTGTCACCTCTACATTATCCCATTATTTCCCTCATGCACTTCCATGCACTCACTTACTCGTCCATCGATTCATCCTCATCCACGTCTTGGTTTGGGGAAAGGGAACCAAACTGCTGGAGAATTAGCCACGGGATAGTTGGCTATAATGGTCGCTAGTGCAATCTAGCCATGACCTAGGGCTTGCATGTCTGAGATGCGTTGTCCCATGCCCTGTTTTGCTCACAATTGTGAGTCCTGAAAGTTCCAACATTGATATTCTGGACCAGTTGTGCTAGAGGCCTTGGTAAAAAGGAGAAGGACTGCTTGAGGGACTGCATGGAAAATAAGGGTGGAGGTCCATTCTCTTGGGGTGGCATAGGCTGGGGAGAAGAGAGCTGGGTACTTGGATTGTTGTGGGTGTTGGGAAACTTGTGAGAGATTGAGAGCTGACTGGTTTGGGAACCCAAGTACACTCTGGAACCGTCCTTGTGGATTCATAGCCCTGGATCGAGGTGACACTGTTGTTGATATTTGGAGCAGTGGTGTCTATGGTTGGGTGGAACATCCTTGGTCTGCAGCCAGTTGGTGTCACCCCTTTTATAAAGATAAGTGCTCTATGTTGTGATATTATTATCTGTGTTTGAATGTATTCTGCTGTGTATTTTAATTATCATTTAACTAAATCTTAGATTACGCATGCTTGTTGGATATTGTTGTGCATGTCGTTAAATCTTGTATCTTATGCGTTCTTATTAATTAAAGAAGGTATCGGTAAGAGTACGAAGTCCAAGTGTGGGGTTGAAGATAGCATGCCTTGGCCTGTGGGTGGCTAGGGATGTTACAGTTTGGTATCATATCTTCTGCTTGAAACATCGGGCTGGTATGGGATGGCTTTATTGGTTAGAGTCTCGTGGTTGAGATCAAACTCCGATCGTGAAGTTGAAAATATCAGGAGGAATGGCATTGCAGAATCTACGTAGGAGATAGAATGTCAGAGATCCATTGTAAGGGGTTTGAAGGATCGTGACCGTCCCCTTCGAATTCTGGAGCGATCACCACTGTAGGATCGGGAGAGATCAAGGATCATTGGATCAGAGGACAGGTGAAATAGCTGAAGTAGATCCTGAGCGTTGATCACCAAGAGGTACGTGTCAGCAGATCAATAACTCTAGAGAAATCTGTTCGAGAGATTTTCAGTTGAGATTTGAAACTCCCGAAGCCCAGAGAGTCGGAGAGTCGAAGTAAATCATGATCGTCCGATCATCCAAAATAGATCTCAGTCGTCAGATCGTCCGAAATAGATCTCAGCATTGGATCGTCCAAGGTGAATCTGGGTTGTCAGATCCAGAAGAGATGTGGTGAAAATCTGTGGATTTCGGGTGAAGGCCCGAAGTAAGCCTCAACTATTTGATTCAAGAGGACATGCAGCAGAATCCTGTGTACTTCAAGGAGGTTGAATTTTGAGATTTATGAAATCCAAAGACCTGAAAGGATCTCGGCCGTTGATCTGCCAAGAGCCATGCGTCACCAAATTCAGGGCTCAGATAAAATCCAATGGGGCTAGACAAGTTTTGAAAACTGAGATTTCTGAAACCTGAAGACCCGAAAGGATCTCAACCATTGATCTGCCAAGAGCCACGTGTCTCCAGATCCAAGGCTTCGGATAAAAGCTAGTGGGGCCAGATAAGTTTTGAAGTTTGATATTTCCAAAGTTCAGAGTCCCAAAGAAATCGTAGCCATCGATCCACGGGAGACACGCGTCAGTAGATCATGAACTTCAGATAAAAACATTTCAAAAAAAAAATTGAGGTTTGATATTTCCAAAGTCCAGAGTCCTGAAGTAAAACATAGCCATTAGATTAAGGAGGACACATGGAGTAGATCTGTGGACTTCGGGTGAAGTCCCGAAGTGAATCTTAGTCATCCGATCTAGGAGGACACATGGCGAAAGATTGGCCAGTTCGAGAATTCGGAGTTCGGGAGAATTAGAAGTGCGCTAGTAAGGAAACTCCCAAAGTCCTGAATCCCAAAGACCCGAAGTGATGGGGCACGATGACGTCACCCAGAGGTGATGTGGACCCTGTAATTCCCGAAGTGACGTGGCTTATAGACGTCACCTGAGATGATGTGGACACATGGGATGTGTGCCATGTGTCAGTAATTTTTTATCATTTGGAGTATTGAAAGGTCAGTTAGAACGTGACACATGTCACCCACCTGATTGGGCCACATGTCCACTTCCAGTATTTCACCATGTGGTGATAGATCGTGCAGTCCAGAGAATGGGAACTCCAGAGGGGAAAGATGTGACAGGTTACATTGAGTCGAAAAATCCTGAAGGCCCGAAGGCCGGAGTACATATCGACCGTTGATTCCAAAAGACACACGTCGAAGGATAGTCGACTTCGGGTGAAAGCACTCTGGGAGAAAGTGAAGGAGGAAAGTTTGAAACTTCTGAAGCCCGAAGAGATGAAGTGATTCACAGCCACTAATCTACAGGAGGACACTCGTCAACAGATCATGAACTCCAGGTAAAATCATTCCAGGAGGAGGCAAGTGAGGAAAGTTGAGACTCTCGAAGTGTGGAAACCAAAGTGGATCTCAATCGTTGATCGTGAAAGAGGACGAAGACCGTTGATCCGGTCTTGGTTGAAAGTTCCAAAGTCCCGAATCTCTAGACAAGCGCTTTTGCATCTAAGTGCAGGGTCATGGCCGTGGTCATATGCATATTGAGAGCTGAGGGAAGGAGGGATAAGGGCCAAATTGGTTGTCCTCGAGACATAAAAGTGCTAAGGAAGGATTTAGCCACGGTTTCTACTCATGGTCACCTGGGAAGTGTTTTGAAGGAAGTGCCTGCCCAGGATGAAATTCTGTGTCAACCAAGGATAACAGGACACTATTATTTTTGGAGAATGGGGATATGATCTCCATGAAGAAAAAAAATAAAGAGACCTGTAGCATGGTTTGGCAATTTTGTTTATCAAATGCGTAATTCTAACAAAATGGTCGCTTTCACATTTTGCATAATTAAGGGGATTAATCACATCAACTCAGGATGTGTATTGAGGAAATGGAAGAAGGTGAGGGGGGATCCAGTCATGATAAGGAGGCCGAAGGCCAGAATAAAATAGTTGGTAATGCAGAGATAGAGTCCAATGGATGCAAGGGAAAAGGAGAGAAGGAAACATTAATAGAAACGGTAAGAAGCCTGAAGATGGAAGTGCAAAGCTACAAAGAAGACAATGAGAGAGAAAAGTCAGATAAATGCTCGATTGTTGTAGAGCTTAAATCAGTTGTAGAGACAAACAAAGAAGGGATCAAACTCAATACAAGAGGAAGGAGGCAAGTGTCATGAAAGAAGAGATGCTCATGGAAGAGTTTGTTATTCCAGAAGTGCTAGTAGAGCTCATGGACACCACTCAACTCCTTACTCAGGAAGAAAGTTTGATGCATCGGCTGATCCCGTAAGCAGTCCAGAGGTGTCCCTTGTCAGACAACAAATAAGGAAACAAGAGGTAGATAGTTTGCAAGGAGAGTTGAGGAAGCTCAAGCCACCTTCCTTTGATGATGAAAGAGAAAGGGAAGATGATGTCAAAGCATGGTTGCTTGGGCTCCAGAGATATTTTCAGTTGCATAACTATTCATCAAACCTGGAAGCCAGGATTGCCACCTACCATTTACACAGGAAGGCTATGATGTGGTGGGACCAACTGAAGAAAGTGGAACATGTTAATGAAAGTAGGATCACTTGGAAACAATTCAAGAAGTACTTCCAGAAGGAGTACCTCTCAGAGAATTTCTTTGACAAGAAAATGCAGGAGTTCTTTGAACTCAAGTTGGGAAGCATGACTATGGTAGAGTACGATAATAAGTTCTTGGGATTGTTAAAATATGTCAAGTTCATTGGTGATGATAAAGTGAAAATACAGAGATTTATAAGTGGGTTTCCAACCTTTTATAAGGAAAAGATCAATTATGATGAACCCAGGACCTTGACTAAAGCCATCAGGAAGGATAAATACCTGTATGAGCAAGCCCAGGGAAGAGAATTCCTACAGAAATCTTGGAAGGACAAGAAGAATGAGAATTCTGATTAGAGGAGGAAAGGATTCAAACCTCCCTTCAATAGGAATGAGCCTAATAGAAATCATCAAGATCAGTATGCTAAGGGAGATTCCAATAAGGAAGATTCCTTGGGAAAAGGGGAAAGACCACCAATCCAATGATGGGGATGCAAGGAAGATCACCTGTACAAGGATTGCCCACAAAGAAAAGATAGAGTGAAGACTATGCACAACATCCAAGAGGCTACAACAGTCAAAGACATGGGAAGAATCTATACATCTTTAAACAATCGACAAGCAGAGTACCAGTGCAATATGATCAAGGTGGAAGGTAAGATCATAAATCAACCTGTTGCTATTTTGATTGATTCAAGAGCAAGTCATTGCTACATTGATCCTAAGATAGTGGACAGATTACATTTGGAGAAAAGAAAGCCTTGTTCAGTTAGCCACTATAACCAAAAGAAGAATCCATGATATGGTCAGAAGTTGTTCCATAAAGCTTAGTGGCGTGAAGACTAGTACTGATATAAATGTCATACCATTGGGGTCTTATGATATTTTGATTGGGATGGATTGGTTGGAAAAGCATCATGTTGTCCTAGATTTTCATAACAAGACATTTACATGTCTTGATGGAAATGGAAAGCAGATCACTGTGAAAGTAATTCCAAGACCCATATCTATAAGGGATATTTCAGCCTTATAGCTAAAAATATGTTTTAGGAAAGGATGTCAATTGTATGCAGCTCATGTGGAAGAGACAGATAATACAAAGGGCCAAGCCTCGAAGATTTCTCGATGCTGCAGGAATTTGAAGATGTATTCCAAGAAATACCTGGATTGCCACCAAGAAGGGAGATAGATTTCTCAATTGACTTAGTGCTAGGAGCAGCCTCGGTGTAAAAAACACCTTACATAATGAGCACACCAGAGTTAAAAGAATTACAAATGCAGTTAGAGGAATTGTTGAAGAAAGGGTACATACGTCCAAGTGTTTCACCTTGGGGAGCACCAGTAATTTTTGTCAAAAATAAGGATGGAACCTTGAGGCTGTGTATTGACTTCCGACAGCTGAGCAAGTACACTATAAAGAACAAGTATCCTCTACCCCGAATTCATGACCTCTTTGATCAGCTAAGAGGACCAAAGATATTTTCAAAAATTGACTTGAGGGCAGGATACCATCAGGTAAGAATCAAGGAAGAAGACATTCATAAGACAACCTTTAGGAATAGGTATGGGCATTATGAATTTGTAGTGGTTCCATTTGGACTGACCAATGCACCAGTTGTCTTCATGTGCTTAATGAATGGCATATTCAGAAATTATTTGGACAAGTTTTTCATAGTATTCCTGGATGACATACTTATCTATTCTAAGTCTGAAGAGGAGCATGAACATCACTTAAGATTGGTATTGCAAGTACTGAGAGAACATCAATTGTATGCCAAGTTGAGTAAGTGTTATTTTTATCAAAAGCATATCCATTACTAGGGACACATTATTTTAGAGCAAGGCATAACAGTAGATCCAAAAAAGATCGAAGCCATTAGAGGATGGACAACACCCAGAAATGTGTCAAACCTCAGATATTTTATGGGATTAGATGGATACTACAAAAGGTTCATAGTAGGGTTCTCTAATATTTCTCATCCTATCACTTCTTTGCAAAAGAAGGGAACTAAATTTGAATGGACACTAAAGTGTGAAAATAATTTTAATCTGTTGAAGGAATTACTTACTAGTGCACCTATGTTAAATATTGTTGACCCAAATGAAAGTTTTGTGGTATGTACAGACGCATGTAAGGAAGGACTTGAGGGAGTCCTCACTCAAAATGGACAAGTCATTGGATATGAGTCCAGAAAGCTTAAGGAACATGAGAGGAACTATGTCACCCACGACTTAGAAATTGTTGTCATTGTTCACGCCTTGAGGATGTGGAGGAATTATCTCATGGGGAAGAAATTTGAATTAAGGATAGACCACATTGGCCTAAAGTATATTTTTGAACAACCGACCTTGAATGCCAGGCAAACAAGATGGCTGGAATTTTTAAGTGAGAATGACTTCAATATCAAACATATCAAGGGGAAGGAGAATTAAGGTGTCGATGCACTTAGTAGGAGAGTGCATCTCATGCATGCTACTATTGTCAATATGCATCGGTCAGACTTGAAGAGAATAATTTTAGATGGTCTTGTTATAGATCAGCATTACCTATAGGTAAAGGAAAACTTATAGCAAGGAGATGTACAACAAAAAATAGAGGAGTATGAGATAAAGGAAAACGGATTACTCATGCATAAAAACAGAATCTATGTTCCTAGTTCCAGAGAACTGAGGAATGTGGTACTGAGGGAAATGCGCGATGTTACTTATGTTGGACATCCAGGTTACCATAAAACAATTACATCAGTAAGAAGCTAGTTCTTTTGTCCGGGAATGAATAAATATGTTGATGATTACATCGCTCGATGTATGGAATGTCAGAAGGTGAAGGTTGAGCATAGGCACCCAACGGGTTTGCTGCAGCCATTGCCAATTCCAGAGAAGAAATGGGAAGTGATCACCATGGATTTCATCACAGGATTACCCATAATGAATAAGCAACATCATTCAATCATGGTGATGGTTGAAAAATTAACAAAGGATGCTCATTTTGTTCCTGTGAAGACAATGCATACAACGACTAATATTGTAGAAATTTTCATGAAGGAAATTGCTAGGTTGCATGGGATACCTAGGAAAATTGTCTCGGATAGAGATACAAAGTTTACCTCCAATTTTTGGAAGGGATTGTTTAAAGGATTTGGCACAAATATAAACTTTAGCACGACATATCATCCCCAAACTGATGGGAAAATAGAGAGATCCAATCAAATAATTTAAGACATGTTGAGAATGTATGTGATGGATAATCCATCTAAGTGGGAAGATTACTTACACTTGGTGGAGTTTGCATATAATAATGGGTATCAAGATTCATTGAGAATGAGCCTATTTGAAGCCATGTATGGTAGGAAATTCAATACTCTAGTAAGTTGGGACAACCCAACAAATAGAGTGGTACTTGGGCCGGAGTTGCTCAAGGACATGGAAGACCAGGTGGTTAAGATCAAGCAGAATTTAAAAGAAGCTCATGATAGACAGAAAGTTTATGCAGACAAGAAGAGGACATCTAGAGAATTTAAAGTAAGGGATCATGTACTTTTGAAAGTGAAGCCTAAGAAAAGCTCTTTGAAATTGGGTAGTTGTACAAAGCTAGCAACCAGATTCTTTGGTCCATTTGAAATATTGGACATAATAGGGCCAGTTGCATACATGATTGCATTGGCTGCTTCCATGAATGTGCATAATGTATTTCATGTCTCTTTACTAAAGAAATATGTACATGATCCTAACCATGTTATTGATTGGCATCTGATTCAGGTAGAGACAGAGGGAGATTTTCAGGTCCAGCCAATGCGGGTATTGGACAGAAAAGTCAAAATGCTTCGGAATTGAGTTATAGAGTTGGTAAAAGTTTAGTGGACCTGCTATGATCCTAAAGATGCTACCTAGGAGCATGACTATGCCATGCGGGAAGAGTACCCGCAGCTTTTTGAATAAATTTCATATTTTGATCTTTATTTTGTATACGCACTTAGGACATTGCAAAAATAAGGGGGAGGGGATGTAACACCCCAGGTTTTGAACCCCCATTTTAAATAATGTATTGTTACAATGTTGAGAGGCCAGAGTGCCCAAAAAGTTATTAAAGGGCCAGCATGCCCAAGAAATGTAATGTTTTGATCATTATTAATAATAAACACATCTTTGGCTACTAGACGAACAAGGACTAGAGTTATAGGGGGATATGTTAATCCCTAATATTGGCTCATTACCCCTTAATTGGGGAATATTACATTAGTAATGTCATTTTATTTATGTCGGCTTTATTCCATTAGTTGTAATTATACCTCCTAGTCTCCTATATATACCAAGGAGACATTTTCATTTGGAATCATCTTGGAATTGTACATTTATGTGGGCATAAGGAGGTTTCCCCCTTGAAGAGGCTTATTATCTGAATTTCTCTCTTTTTCAAGGCGTTGAGTACTTATTCTGAGGTTTTTCTATGCTATATTGATATTTGGTTCTTAATAAGATATGATTCCACAAGAGAGGGGGATTGAGGGGCTAAATGTTTATTCCTATGTTAATTAACCTCTTTGCCTAAGGGAGGGGATCGGTTACATGAGCTTCTTGGGGAAGGCCAAGAGGTTCTTGATTTCCCCACGAAAATACTTCAACCCATCCCTAGTCTAATTGTGGGTTTTGTCATTGGTCGTTGGTCAATGTCGTTGGTTGTTGGATCATCCACTCTGTCACCTCTGCGTTATCTCATTCTTTCCCTTACACACTTCCATGCACTCACTTACCTGTCCATCAATCCATACTCATATGCATCTTGTCTTGGGAAAAGGGAACCGAACTGCTGGAGAATTAGCCACAGGAGAGTTGGCTATAATGGTCGCTGGTGCAATCCAACCATGACCTGGGGCCTGCGTGTCTGAGATGCATTGGCCTGTGCCCTGTTTTCCTCACAACTTCGAGTCCTGAGAGTTCCAGCATTGAGATTCTAGACCAGCTGTGCTGGAGACCTTGTTAAAAAGGAGAAGGACTACTCGAGGGACTGCGTGGAAAAGAAGGGTGGAGGTCCATTCTCTTGGGGTGGCATAGGTTGGGGAGAAGAGAGTTGGTTACTTGGATTATTGTGGGTGTTGGTAAACCTATGAGAGCTTGAGAGCTGACTGGTTTGGGAACCCAAGTACATTCTGGAA
>ML781280.1:1023956-1046360 GCA_009831015.1 Picea engelmannii | reverse complement strand
AATGTATCTTAAAAGTTGCAAGTTATGATGACAAGGAAGAGATATAAGAGTCTTGCAAACTTGATATTGTTTTGTCACTCACAATTTTCAAGATAAATACAAGTCAATAAATGACTAAAAAGGGGTTGCCAAAGTGTTTATAACAGAAACAATTCAATAGCTATAACAATAGAAAACCACTTCAGAAAAAAAGTACTTTTCTAAGGCAATAAAACACACCTTTAGCACTTAATGATAGTAATTTTCCTAGCACAAGGTTCTGGGTAGTTTTGTAGCTAGAATGGGATGATAAGGGCTGCAAAATGTGGCTATAGCAACAGTTTTAACAACATCAAAGTAGTTTGTAAAAAAATCATAAATGCACCTTTAGAATAGTAGCAAGGATAGTTTAAAGCCTCAAAGTGATAGTTCTTTGGCTTGTGCAATTTTTGGGTCGGTTTACCTAGTTAATGGGCTTGATAAAGCTGCTAAGAAGAGGTTGTAACAGTGATGTTAGCAACAACTTACTTAGTAGTTAGTAATCTATGCTAGGTCAATAAGTTAGTAGAGTATGAAGTGAAATTGTTTGAGATGAGTCTTGTCAAGAGGTAAGAGAAAAGGACCAATGCCTTCAAGGGTAATGGAGTCAAGGAGGGAGGCTTCTTATAATGTTGCAAATTAATGATGATGCACAAAAGTATAAGAGGGAAAAAATCTAGGAAAAGTAGTAACTTAAGTCCTCCTAGACTTTGACCTAAAGAGACAAAATGCTAGGGTGTAGGAAATTTTAGGCCCTAGCGCCTTGTTCTCCTTAGCCTTTTTATGGAGTAAAAATTATGTAACAATAACCAAGTACAAAACCCTTACAGTGCTAGCAATATAGGGCTCTAGGGTTTCACTAGTTACTCGATCAATTTAGTGAAAAGCTTGGCAAATAAAAAGTAAGAAAGTAGCAACTTATGTTTCTTATTTCAAGCATTAAATACACCATGCAATTTCATAATCTTGTATGAGAAAATAAAACCATACAATAAACCATTCAATAGATGACAACATGCAGATTTCATTTACTTGCACCAAGAATAATCATGAGAATACCATGCAAGATCACCATAAAACTTCCAAAATTGATCCAAGTTGCAAAAATCAGCCTTAAACAAGAGTGGTGCCTCACAATTTCAGCCAATAACCCTAATAGGGTGCAAATTTCAGACCTCTTGTCTCCAATGACAAATTGTGATGTAAAAATGAGAGTACTTTATGTTTATTTATACAAAATTTTGACCTTTAAGTTACTTTTAGGTAAAAAACAAGGTTGACCTAACCAGTTTACAACAAAAATTTAATTTTGACATAACTAAAATAAATTTGCATCTAGAAACACCTCCAAGGGTGATGCCATGCCCCTCTAGGGTGACGTTGATCCCCATATGTGGAACTTTGAGCTAGAAGAGTGGGGTGCTTAGCCTCCAGAGGCCCAAAATGATGCCCACACATGCCACCAGGCTCACAAATGCCTCCAAAAATGAAATCCTAGCTCTGGATGACGTCTAGGGCTATCATGGTGACGTTCAAGGCTCTCAAGGGATAACGTACATGTGGGAAGAGAAAGTTCCCCTAGCTCTAGGTCTACCAGGGTGCCTCCAAAGGAAACATCCTTCTTTCTCCCAGTGAAAATATTCAATCTCTTCTTACCCTTGGCTGGGGTTTCAACATTCATTTGTGGATTTTAAGCCCCCATGACGGTATGAGATAATCATTCCCTCAAGTGTATGTGTCCATCAGTAAAAATATTATAGAAACAACAAGTATGCCCTCTAGGGGTCATAAGTCACAGGGATCATGTAACACACCAGGTTTTGAACCCCCATTTTAAATAATGTATTGTTACAATGCTGAGAGGCCAGAGTGCCCAAACAATTATTAAAGGGCTAGTAAGCCCAAGAAATGTAATGTTTTGATCATTATCAATAATAAACACATCGTTGGCTGCTAGACGAAAAAGGACTAGAGTTATAGGGGGCTATGATTCCAAAAGAGAGGGGGCTTGAGGGGCTAAATGTTTATTCCTATGTTAATTACCCTTTTTTCCTAAGGGAGGGGATCGGTTATGTAAGATTCTTGGGGAAGGCCAGGAGGTTGTTGATTTCCCCATGAAAATACTTAAACCCATCCCTGATCTGATTGTGGGTTTTGTCATTCATCGTTGGTCGGTGTTGTTGGTCGTTGGCTCGTCCACTCCGTCACCTCTGCATTATCCCATTATTTCCCTCACGCACTTCCATGCACTCACTTACCCGTCCATCGATTCATCCTCATCCACGTCTTGGCTTGGGGAAAGGGAACCAAACTGCTGGAGAATTAGCCACAAGATAGTTGGCTATAATGGTCTCTAGTGCAATCCAGCCATGACCTAGGGCTTGCATGTCTGAGATGCGTTGTCCTGTGCCCTGTTTTTCTCACAACTGTGAGTCCTAAGAGTTCCAACATTGATATTTTGGACCATTTGTGCTAGAGGCCTTGGTAAAAAGGAGAAGGACTGCTTGAGGGACTGCATGGAAAAGAAGGGTGGAGGTCCATTCTCTTGGGGTGGCATAGGCTGGGGAGAAGAGAGCTGGGTACTTGGATTGTTGTGGGTGTTGGGAAACTTATGAGAGATTGAGAGCTGACTGGTTTGGGAACCCAAGTACACTCTGTAATTGTCCTTGTGGATTCATAGCCCTGGATCGGGGTGACACTATTGTTGATATTTGGAGCAGTGGTGTCTATGGTTGGGTGGAACGTCCTTGGTCTGTAGCTAGTTGGTGTCGCCCCTTTTATAAAGATAAGTGCTCTCTGTTGTGATATTATTATCTGTGTATGAATGTATTCTGCTGTGTATTTTAATTATCATTTAACTAAATCTTAGATTATGCATGCTTGTTGGATATTGTTGTGCATGTCATTAAATCTTGTATCTTATGCGTGCTTATTAATTAAAGAAGGTATCGGTAAGAGTACGAAGTCCAAGTGTGGGCTTGAAGGTAGCATGCCCCAGCTTGTGGGTGGCTAGGGATGTTATAGTTTGGTATCAGATCTTCTGCTTGAAACATCGGGCTAGTATGGGTTGGCTTTATTGGTCAGAGTCTCGTGGTTGAGATCAAACTCTGACCGTGAAGTTGAAAAGCTCAGGAGGAATGGCGTTGCAGAATCTACGTAGGATATAGAACGTCAAAGATCCATTGTAAGGAGTTTGAAGGATCATGACTGTCCCCTTCGAATTCTGGAGCGATCACCACTGTAGGATCGGGAGATATCAAGGATCGTTGGATCAGAGGATATGTGAAATAGCCGACGTATATCCTGACCGTCGATCACCAAGAGGTACGTGTCAAAAGATCAATAACTCTAGAGAAATCTATTTGAGATATTTTCAGTTGAGATTTGAAACTCCCGAAGCCCAGAGAGTCAGAGAGTCGAAGTAAATCATGATCGTTCGATCATCCAAAATAGATCTCAGTCGTCGGATCGTCCGAAATAGATCTCAGCATTGGATCATCCAAGGTGAATTTGGGTTGTCAGATCCAGAAGAGACGTGGAAGAAATCTGTGGATTTCGGGTGAAGGCCCGAAGTAAGCCTCAACTGTTTGATTCAAGAGGACATGCAACATAATCTGAATTTTGAGACTTCAAGGAGGTTGAATTTTGAGATTTCTGAAATCTGAAGACCTGAAAGGATCTCGGCCGTTGATCTGTCGAGAGCCACGCGTCACTAGATTCAAGGCCCTAGATAAAATCCAGTGGGGTCAGACAAGTTTTGAAAACTGAGATTTCTGAAACCCAAAGATCCGAAAGGATCTCAGCCATTGATCTGCCAAGAGCCACGTGTCGCCAGATCCAAGGCTTCGGATAAAAGCTAGTGGGGCCAGATAAGTTTTGAAGTTTGAGATTTCCAAAGCTTGGAGTCCCAAAGAAATCATAGCCGTCGATCCACGGGAGACACGCGTCAGTAGATCATAAACTTTAGATAAAAACATTTCAAAAAAAAATTTGAGGTTTGATATTTTCAAAATCCGGAGTCCTGAAGTAAAACATAGCCATCAGATTAAGGAGGACACGTGGAGTAGATCTGTGGAATTCGAGTGAAGTACCAAAGTGAATCTTAGTCATCCGATCTGGGAGGACACATGGCGAAATATTGGCCAGTTCAGGAATTCAGAGTTCGGGAGAATTGGAAGTGCGCTAGTAAGGAAACTCCCGAAGTCCTGAATCCCAAAGACCCGAAGTGATGGGGCACGATGACGTCACCCAGAGGTGATGTGGACCCTGTAATTCCCGAAGTGATGTGTCTTACAGACATCACCTAGGATGATGTGGACACATGGGATGTGTGCCATGTGTCAGTAATTTTTTATCATTTGGAGTATTGAAAGGTCAGTTAGAACATGACACGTGTCACCTGCCTGATTGGGCCACATGTCCACTTCCAGTATTTCTCCACGTGGTGACAGATCGTGCAGTCCAGAGAATGGGCACTCCAGAGGGGAAAGATGTGACAGGTTACATTGAGTCGAAAAATCCTGAAGGCTCGAAGGCCGGAGTACATATCGACCGTTTATTCCAAAAGACACACGTTGAAGGATAGTCGACTTCGGGTGAAAGCACTCTAGGAGAAAGTGAAGGAGGAAAGTTTGAAACTTCCAAATCCCAAAGAGATGAAGTGATTCACAGCCACTAATCTGCGGGAGGACACTCGTCAAAAGATCATGAACTCCAGGTAAAATCATTCCAGGAGGAGGCAAGTGAGGAAAGTTGAGACTCTCGAAGTGTGGAGTCCCAAAGTGGATCTCGATCATTGATCGTGAAAGAGGACGAAGACTGTTCATCCAGTCTTGGTTGAAAGTTCCAAAGTCCCGAATCTCTAGACAAGCGCTTTTGCATCTAAGTGCAGAGTCATGGCCATGGTCATATGCATATTGAGAGCTGAGGGAAGAAGGGATAAGGGCCAAATTGGTTGTCCTCGAGACATAAAAGTGCTAAGGAAGGATTTAGCTGCGGTTTCTAGTCATGGTCACCTGGGAAGTGTTTTGAAGGAAGTGCCTGGATAGGATGAAATTTTGTGTCAACCAAGGATAACAGGACACTATTATTTTTGGAGAATGGGGATATGATCTCCATGAAGAAAAAAAATAAAGAGACCTGTAGCATGGTTTGGCAATTTTGTTTATCAAATGCGTAATTCTAACAGAATGGTTGCTTGCACATTTTTCATAATTAAGGGGCTTAATCACATTAACTTAGGATGCGTATTGAGGAAATGGAAGAAGGCAAGGGGGGATCCAGTCATGATAAGGAGGCTGAAGGCTAGAATAAAATAGTTGGTAATGTAGAGATAGAGTCCAACAGATGCAAGGGAAAAGGAGAGAAGGAAACATTAATAGAAACGATAAGAAGCCTAAAGATGGAAGTGCGAAGCTACAAAGAAGACAACGAGATACTGATGAGAGAGAAAATTCAGATAAATGCTCGAGTGTTGTAGAGCTTAAATCAGTTGTAGAGACAAACAAAGGAGGGATCAAACTCAATACAAGAGGAAGGAGGCAAGTGTCATGAAAGAAGAGATGCTCGTGGAAGAGTTGGTTATTCCATAAGTGCTAGTATAGCTCATGGACACCACTCACCTCCTTACTCAGGAAGAAAGTTTGATGCATCGGATGATCCCGTAAGCAATCCAGAGGTGTCCCTTGTCAGACAACAAAGAAGGAAACAAGAGGTAGATAGTTTCCAAGGAGAGTTGAGGAAGCTCAAGCCACCTTCCTTCGATGATGAAAGAGAAAGGGAAGATGATGTCAAAGCATGTTTTCTTGGGATCCAAAGATATTTTCAGTTGCATAACTATTCATCAAACCTTGAAGCCAGGATTGCCACCTACCATTTACACAGGAAGGCTATGATGTGGTGGGACCAACTAAAGAAAGTGGAACATGTTAATGAAAGTAGGATCACTTGGAAATAGTTCAAGAAGTACTTCCAGAAGGAGTACCTCTCAGAGAATTTATTTGACAAGAAAATGCAGGAGTTCTTTGAACTTAGGTTGGGAAGCATGACTATGGTAGAGTACGAGAAGAAGTTCTTGGGATTGTTAAAATATGTCAAGTTCATTGGTGATGATAAAGTGAAAATATAGAAATTTATAAGTGGATTTCCAACCTTTTATAAGGAAAATATCAAGTATGATGAACCCAAGACCTTGACTAAAGTCATCAGGAAGGATAAATACCTGTATGAGCAAGGCCAGGGAAGAGAATTCCTGTAGAAATCTTGGAAGGAAAAGAAGAATGAGAAGTCTGATTAGAGGAGGAAAGGATTCAAACCTCCCTTCAATAGGAATGAGCCTAATAGAAATCATCAAGATCAGTATGCTAAGGGAGATTCCAATAAGGAAGATTCCTTGGGAAAAGGGGGAAGACCACCAATCCAATGCTGGGGATGCAAGGAAGATCACTTGTACAAGGATTGCCCACAAAGAAAAGACAGAGTGAAGACTATGCACAACATCCAAGAGGCTACAACAGTGAAATACATGGGAAGAATCTATATAGCTTTAAACGATTGACAAGCAGAGTACCAGTCCAATATGATCGAGGTGGAAGGTAAGATCATAAATCAACCTGTTGCTATTTTGATTGATTCAGGAGAAAGTCATTGCTACATTGATCCTAAGATAGTGGATAGATTACATTTGGAGAAAAGAAAGCTTGGTTCAGTTAGCCACTATAACCAAAAGAAGAATCCATGATATGGTCAGAAGTTGTTCCATAAAGCTTAATGGCGTGAATACTAGTACTGATCTAAATGTCATGTCATTGGGGTCTTATGATATTCTGATTGGGATGGATTGGTTGGAAAAGCATCATGTTGTCCTAGATTTTCATAACAAGACATTTACATGTCTTGATGGAAATGGAAAGCAGAGCATTGTGAAAGGAATTACAAGACCCATCTCTATAAGGGATATTTCAGCCTTATAGCTAAAAATATGTTTTAGGAAAGGATGTCAATTGTATGCAGCTCATGTGGAAGAGACAGATAATACAAAGGGGCCAAGCCTCGAAGATTTCTTGATGCTGGAAGAATTTGAAGATGTATTCCAAGAAATACCTGGATTGCCACCAAGAAGGGAGATAGATTTCTCAATTGACTTAGTGCTAGGAGCAACCACGGTGTCAAAAACACCTTACATAATGAGCACACCAGAGTTAAAAGAATTACAAATGCAGTTGGAGGAATTGTTGAAGAAAGGGTACATACTTCCAAGTGTTTCACCTTGGGGAGCACCAGTAATTTTTGTCAAAAATAAGGATGGAACCTTGAGGTTGTGTATTTACTTCTGACAGCTGAGCAAGTACACTATAAAGAACAAGTATCCTCTACCCCGAATTGATGGCCTCTTTGATCAGCTAAGAGGACCAAAGATATTTTCAAAAATTGACTTGAGGGCAGGATACCATCAGGTAAGAATCAAGGAAGAATACATTCATAAGACAACCTTTAGGAATAGGTATGGGCATTATGAATTTGTAGTGGTTCCATTTGGACTGACCAATGCACCAGTTGTCTTCATGTGCTTAATGAATGGCATATTCAGAAATTATTTGGACAAGTTTTTCATAGTATTCCTGGATGACATACTTATCTATTCTAAGTATGAAGAGGAGCATGAACATCACTTAAGATTGGTATTGCAAGTACTGAGAGAACATCATTTGTATGTCAAGTTGAGTAAGTGTTATTTTTATCAAAAGCATA
Organism: Picea engelmannii; assembly: GCA_009831015.1. NCBI lineage: Eukaryota > Viridiplantae > Streptophyta > Pinopsida > Pinales > Pinaceae > Picea > Picea engelmannii. The sequence goes on along the minus strand of ML781280.1, from coordinate 1,038,593 downwards.
TCAATTACTAGGGACACATTATTTTAGAGCAAGGCATAACAGTAGATCCAGAGAATATCGAAGCCATTAGAGGATGGCCAACACCAGAAATGTGTCAGACCTCAGATATTTTATGGGATTAGATGGATACTACAGAAGGTTCATAGTAGGGTTCTCTAATATTGATCATCCTATCACTTCTTTGCAAAAGAAGGGAACTAAATTTGAATGGACACTAAAGTGTGAAAATAATTTTAATCTGTTGAAGGAATTACTTACTAGTGCACCTGTGTTAAATATTGTTGACCCAAATGAAAGTTTTGTGGTATGTACAAACGCATGTAAGGAAGGACTTGAGGGAGTCCTCACTCAAAATGGACATGTCATTGGATATGAGTCCAGAAAGATTAAGGAACATGAGAGGAACTATGTCACCCACGACTTGGAAATCGCTGTCATTGTTCACGCCTTGAGGATGTGGAGGAATTATCTCATGGGGAAGAAATTTGAATTAAGGATAGACCACATTGGCCTGAAGTATATTTTTTAATAGCCGAACTTGAATGCCAGGCAAACAATATGGCTGGAATTTTTAAGTGAGAATGACTTCAATATCAAACATATCAAGGGGAAGGAGAATTAAGTTGTCGATGCACTTAGTAGGAGAGTGCATCTCATGCATGCTACTATTGTCAATATGCATTAGTCAGACTTGAAGAGAATAATTTTAGATGGTCTTGTTATGGATCAACATTACCTATAGGTAAAGGAAAACTTATAGCAAGAAGATGTACAACAAAAAATAAAGGAGTATGAGATAAAGGAAGATGGATTACTCATGCATAAAAACAGAATCTATGTTCCTAGTTCTGGAGAACTGAGGAATGTGGTACTGAGGGAAATGCATGATGTTCCTTATGTTGGACATCCAGGTTACCATAAAACAATTACATCTGTAAGAAGCTAGTTCTTTTGGCCAGGAATGAATAAATATGTTGACGATTACATCGCTCGATGTATGGAATGTCAGAAGGTGAAGGTTGAGCATAGGCATCCAACGGGTTTGCTGCAACCATTGCCAATTCCAGAGAAGAAATGGGAAGTGATCACCATGGATTTCATCACAGGATTACCCATAATGAATAAGCAACATCATTCAATCATGGTGATGGTTGAAAAATTAACAAAGGATTCTCATTTTGTGCCTGTGAAGACAATGCATACAATGACTAATATTGTAGAAATTTTCATGAAGGAAATTGCTAGGTTGCATGGGATACCTAGGAAAATTGTCTCGGACAGAGATACAAAGTTTACCTCCAATTTTTGGAGGGGATTGTTTAAAGGATTTGGCACAAATATAAACTTTAGCATGACATATCATCCCCAAACCAATGGGAAAACAGAGAGATCCAATCAAATAATTTAAGACATGTTGAGAATGTATGTGATGGATAAGCCATCTAAGTGGGAAGATTACTTACACTTGGTGGAGTTTGCATATAATAATGGGTATCAAGATTCATTGAGAATGAGCCTATTTGAAGCCATGTATGGTAGGAAATGCAATACTCTAGTAAGTTGGGACAACCCAACAAATAGAGTGGTACTTGGGCCGGAGTTTCTCAAGGACATGGAAGACCAGGTGGTTAAGATCAAGTAGAATTTAAAAGCAGCTCATGATAGACAGAAAGTTTATGTAGACAAGAATAGGACAGCTAGAGAATTTAAAGTAGGGGATCATGTACTTTTGAAAGTGAAGCCCAAGAAAATCTCTTTGAAATTGGGTAGTTGTACAAAGCTGGCAACCAGATTCTTTGGTCCATTTGAAATATTGGACATAATAGGGCCAGTTGCATACATGCTTGCATTACCTGCTTGCATGAATGTGCATAATGTATTTCATGTCTCTTTACTAAAGAAATGTGTACATGATCCTAACCATGTTATTGATTGGCATATGATTCAGGTAGAGACAGAGGGAAATTTTTTAGGTCCGGCCAATGCGGGTATTGGACAGAAAAGTCAAAATGCTCTGAAATTGAGTTATAGAGTTGGTAAAAGTTTAGTGGACCTGCTATGATCCTAAATATGCTACCTAGGAGCATGAATATGCCATGTGGGAAGAGTACCCGCAGCTTTTTGAATAAATTTCAGATTTTGATCTTTATTTTGTATACGCACTTAGGACAGTGCAAAAATAAGGGGGAGGGGATCTAACACCCCAGGTTTTGAACCCCCATTTTAAATAATGTATTGTTATAATGCTGAGAGGCGAGAGTGCCCAAAAAGTTATTAAAGGGCCAGTATGCCCAAGAAATGTAATGTTTTGATCATTATTAATAATAAACACATCTTTGGCTACTAGACGAACAAGGACTAGAGTTATAGGGGGAATATGTTAAGCCCTAATATTGGCTCATTACCCCTTAATTGGGGAATATTACATTAGTAATGTTATTCTATTTATGTCATCTTTATTCCATTAGTTGTAATTATACCTCCTAGTCCCCTATATATACCAAGGAGACATTTTCATTTGGAATCATCTTGGAATTGTACATTTATGTGGGCATAAGGAGGTTGCCCCCTCGAAGAGGCTTATTATCTGAATTTCTCTCTTTTTCAAGGCGTTGAGTACTTATTCTGAGGTTTTTCTATGCTATATTGATATTTGGTTCTCAATAAGATATGATTCCACAAGAGAGCGGGATTGAGGGGCTAAATGTTTATTCCTATGTTAATTACCCTCTTTGCCTAAGGGAGGGGATCGGTTACATGAGCTTCTTGGGGAAGGCCAGGAGGTTCTTGATTTCCCCACGAAAATACTTCAACCCATCCCTAGTCTAATTGTGGGTTTTTTCATTGGTCGCTGGTCGGTGTCGTTGGCTGTTGGATCATCCGCTCTGTCACCTCTGCGTTATCTTGTTCTTTCCCTTACGCACTTCCATGCACTCACTTACCTGTCCATTGATCCATACTCATCTGCATATTGGCTTGGGAAAAGAGAACCGAACTGCTGGAGAATTAGCCACAGGAGAGTTGGCTATAATGGTCATTGGTGCAATCCAACCATGACTTGGGGCCTACATGTCTGAGATGCATTGGCCTATGCCCTGTTTTCCTCACAACTTCGAGTCCTGAGAGTTCCAGCATTGAGATTCTGGACCAGCTGTGTTGGAGGCCTTGTTAAAAAGGAGAAGGACTACCAGAGGGACTGCATGGAAAAGAAGGGTGGAGGTCCATTCTCTTGGGGTGGCATAGGTTGGGGAGAAGAGAGTTGGTTACTTGGATTATTGTGGGTGTTGGTAAACCTATGAGAGCTTGAGAGCTGACTGGTTTGGGAACCCAAGTACATTCTGGAACCATCCTTGTGGATTCATAGCCCTGGCTTGGGGGTGACACCGTTGTTGAGATTTGGAGCAGTGGCATCTACGGTTGGGTGGAACATCCTTGGTCTGCAGCCAGTTGGTGTCGCCCTTTTTATAAATATAAGTGCTCTCTATTGTGATATTATTATCTGTGTATGAATGTATTCTGTTGTGTATTTTAATTATCGTTTAACTAAATCTTAGATTATGCATGCTTGCTGGATATTTCTATGCATGTCATTAAATCCTATATCTTATGCGTGCTTATTAATTAAATGAGGTATCGGTAAGAGTACGAAGTCCAAGGGTGGGCTTGAATGTAGCATGCCTCGGCCTATGGGTGGTTTGGGATGTTACAGATCATAGCATGTAAATCACATCCAATAATTAAATTACCCAAACATGTGCATCAACCCTCCCCTTAAACCGAAAAAATGCTCAAAGACATTATGCAATTTGACAAGTTAGGGTTGGAGAAGGTATCAGGGTGTCCTTTTGGGATAACCTCTCTTAAGTTTGGGGTGTTTCCCAGGTGGGATCTAGTCCAAGTCATGTAAATGTATGAGGTGGAATGGGGTAAATATTTTGGCATGGACTGCATGTAATAACAAGGAAATGTAAAGTCTTACATGTGGGTGCCTTTGTAGAGGGAGAGTTGCACCTTGTCATAAATGCAATTGTTTCCTATCCCATTCATTGCCTTTTACTCTTAGCTTTATTTCTTTTGATCTTTTTCTATTGTGCTTCAAGGGAAAAGTTGAGGGCCACTATCTTGTCTTGATGACTAGAGGTGACAGTGTTATCCACAAACATTTCATGGAAATGAGAAGGTTGGCTTTTATGAGCTTTTATCTCCTAGGAAATAGTCAATTGATATGATCCTATTGTAAAACGATAATCTAAAAAATAGGATCTACATGAGTAATTGTGTGCTTTAAAAATACATTGAAAAAACTGTATGTGGGTCGATTAGTTGGGAATTCAAGGGCTATTTTTGCAAAGACTCCACTGTAAGACAAGACAATATTTTCATTTTGGCACTAAATGGAAAAGGAATTTCGATGGCCAAATCTTCTTTTCATATTTTTATCTATTTATTTTCTTACTTGAATACATTTATTCTGTTGCAAAGCATATGATTTATTGATTGTGAGTGACACGGTGAAAATTTTACTGTTTTTGTTCATAATTAAAATTGTTTTCAAGTACATGTTCTTGTTTCTTAATGATATTTTGGATTGAGAAATCCATGTGTGAGTTGACAAATTAGATACTCATATATCTTCCTTTCTTTATTTACCTTACCATCTGATTTGTTAAAGTGTTTATCATTTACTAAGACAGTGGGATGTTTTCTTGCTTTTACATTGAGCTATATATTTTATTGAATCCTTGAGCCAGCTTTCAATCAATTTCTAAAACCTATTCAGAAAACTCTTTATAAAACCATTGAAATAACTTGATGATTCCCTAGCTTTCCCTTTCACAGTCAAGTGCAACTTTAGGGACTAACATCTTTTGGCGTCGTTGTTGGGGATGAATGAACGAAGATATTTTCCCTGGGAGAATGACCAAGATCAGATCTAAATATTGATGGTGGACAAGAATTTGGACATTTACATGAGACTTTGTATTTTTCACCTGGCGACTCCTCTGCAGTTATTATGGCTCCTAAAATAGAAGGTAGAGGAATTAAAACTCATCTAACTTAATCATCATCTACAAAGAAACAAGTGACCAGAAAAAACCCAGATCCTAAACTTGTTTCAGTAGTGTCAGATCCAGAAAATTTATTAAGAAAATCTAAAAATACTTCTGGACAGTCCTATTTTTCAAAAGAAAAATTTTCTTCTACAAGTACTCAAGGACAGTCTTATGAAACTGTCAATATCCTTCCAATTGGATAAATTGTTCCTAAGAGTGAAACCAAGCCTATTTTTGAACCTTCAATTGTATCCTTTCCTTCAACTATCTCAGAATTGAATTTAGACCAATGGAAATTGTTTGTTGAGCTCATTGAAGAAAAACAAACAAATACCTTATATATATCTGAAGCTTTGAGAGACTTTCCCAAAGATATTAAAAGTGAACCAAATACACTCTCATCATCAACCCAATCTTGTTCTTCTGAAGAGGTTAGCCACATTATTGTTCCTTTTAAAATCCTCTGTTTCTGGAACCTTCTACCTACTCTGGTTCAGAAAAGAAACCTATGATTTCATTAGTTGAAGATCAAAAAATTATATCAGCCCAACTAAATTATTCCACCCAAGGAACTATTTCTCTTTCCACATCACCATTTATGCCCATTCCTACAGTTCAAGCACCCATTGTGATAAATATGTTTGTGGATAGGATGGATGCAATTGTTGCAGCCAGATATGCACCATTAAATTTACCACAAGTCTTGTATTCCTTCCCACCTTATGATTATATGAATTATTTTCCAAGATTCAATGGAGAGGGAGAAGTCACTACTAAATAACATTTAAACTCTTTCTACAGTTTTGCAGATAATTTTAATGTGGAGCATGCAGATGTTTGGATGAGACTTTTTGTGTAGAGTTTAGATGGAGAAGAAAGTAAATGGTTTAGAATCCTACCTCCTAATTCAATTGTTGATATTGATGCACTGGATGATACCTTTTTAAGAAACTGGGGAGATAATAAATACTACTTGTATTATATCATCGATTTTGATGCTTTGAAAAGAAAACAAGGAGAATATATATCTGATTTTACCAAAAGATTTAATAAAATGTATAGTAAAATTCTAGATGAAATCAAACCCACATAAACATCAGCCAAAATTAATTTTGCCAATGCCTTTGATGCTGAGTTTTCTCTGTTGTTGAGAGAAAGAAGGTATGTTACTCTAAGTTTGATGTAGGAAGCAACCATTGAAGTAGAATCTAATATACTAGCAGTAGAGAAATTGAAGTCTAGGGTGACAGAGACAGGAAAAAATAGAGAGAAGAACTCCCTTCTTCTTCTCATACAACATCTGATTCTAATATGGATGAAAATTGAAATGGCCAAAATGTTGAAAACCTTGAAAACTAAAATGGCCAGGCTAAAGATGGAAACAAAACAACCTAGAAGACCTACATAGGAAGGAGGATACCAAAATCCCAACCAGTTCAGAAGGCCTAATAATGTTCCTCAAATATTTCCCAAAGAAGGGAGAAAACAAGAAGATGACAATGTTTTTCATCCTTTTCAAAATAATGTAGTGGAATAAGTTGAAGAAATTGATGACACTGAGGAAGATTCTATAGTTCATTTAAATGATACAGAATTACCTCCCACTCATTTGACACAACAAGATTATGAGTATGCTCTTATACTAAATCAATTTGAGGAAGAGGATGCTGAAGAAATTATCCAGAAAGAACCTAAAAGGAAAAAGTATGATCTTAGGTCCAGATCAAATACATCAAAGGTGGATATACCTGTTCAAACCAAAAATACTAATTCTCCAGTTAAATCATAGGTCAGTAAAGAGGATCGGGGATTAAAACTGATCAGGAACAAAAGCAACCTGTCAATGTTAGCACTACAGAGGTGAAGGAAGCTGAGAATCATGTTTCTTCTTTCAGTTTGGAAAATGAAAGTAATAAAATAAAAATCCCCATACCTCTGGTAGAATTGATGAAAACTAATCCTTTTAGAAAATTTGTTCTCAAAGCATTGCATCCTCCTTCTCATGTTACTTTTTTAGATACTATAAATCTTGAAGATGAAAACCCTGCCATAACCATTGGACCTCATATTGAAGATAGGTCTGATGCTTCTCCTCCTTTCTACATATCTTTGAACATTCATGAAAAAATATTGCATAACTATTTAATGGATTCAGGAGCTTCACACAATCTCATGCAAAAAGTGGTAATGGATGAATTAGGTTTAGACATCACTAAGCCTTATCTAGACCTATATTCATTTGACTCCAGGAAAGTTAAATGTCTGGAAGTTATTAAAGACATGGTTGTTACTTTATCTCAGTTACCTATGAAAAGTGTGTCTTTGGAAGTAATTGTGGCTAACATACCTCCTAAATTTGGGATGCTTCTGTCAAGATCATGGGCTAAGAAAGTAGGAGGCACACTACAAATGGACCTGAGTTATGCTACCATACCTGTGTTTGGTGGAGAACATCGAAGATTGTATAGGGAAGTGATGTTGGATTACTTGGTAAGTGATCATGAGAATCCTTGTAATCATCCCATAGATGATGTTGAAGATGAACTTGGTTCTTCTATTTTTCACATTGGCGATCAGATAGCAGAAACAACAGTCAGGAAAATCATACCTACAGTTGAAGAAAATGCAGAAAACCTAGTCTGGAAAATGTTCTTTGATGGGGCTTGTTCAAAAGAAGGATCTAGGGTTGGGATTGTTTTTATTTATCTTACCAAAGAATTTATTCCTCTGTCATACAAAATGGAATTTGATACAACCAACAATATTAGTGAATATGAAGCTCTTCTTCTAGGATTGAAAGATGCTAAAATTATGGGCATAGATAAATTTTTTTTTTTGGATATTTAGAGCTTATCATCCATCAAATCAAAGACATTTATCAGACCAAACAACATAGGTTAAAGAAATGTAGAAATGAAGTGTGGGACTTTGTTGATAATTCCATTTTGGACTTCAATATCACTTTTGTACCCATAAATTTGAATCAACAGGAAAATTCTTTAACACTTGCAGCCAGTAATTTCAGAACTCCATTTTTTCCCAATTTAAGATTTGAGAATGAGGTAAGACATAGACCCTCTATACCATATAACATAAAGAATTGGCAAGTATTTAAATATGATCAGGAAATTCAAAGGTTTTTGGAGACCATTGATGAGTTTTATAATATCTCAATAGATCGGGATAATGAAAATGATGATATGGAAGTTCATGCTACAAATATCCTTCAAGACAGTATTGTTGGTCATAAAATTATTGAGTTGAAAACAAATCATTTTCCAAAGGGCCTGGTTCCACTTGAGAGATTATTTGACCATAACGATGTTTCAAAAAAGTCTATTATTCAAACAGAGGAGGCTGAAGTGGTAGATTTTGATATCAGTCCATATTCAAATCCTAGAATGGTGAAATTATTCAAAAAATTGCTAGAAAAATAGAGAGACGGGTATGTCAATTTGATGAAATAGTTTTTAGATGTTTTTACCTTGTCTTATGAATACCTTAAGGTTTTTGATACAGATATTATGCAACAAAAGATTCCTTTAAAGCCTGGATCCAAACCTTTTAAGAAGAAATCTAGACAATTCAATCCATTGTTGCTACCTATAATTGAAAAAGAACTAGAAAGGTTGTTGGATGCTAAAATTATAGTACCATTGAGATACTCAGAATGGGTAGCTAATTTAGTACCTGTCAGGAAAAACAAGGGAGAAATAAGGCTTTGTGTAGACTTCAGAAATATGAATAGGTGTTCTCTAAAGGACAATTATCCATTACCTAAAATGGATCATATTCTACAAAGAATAGTAGGGGAAAAAGAATCTCTATGCTTGATGGATATTCAGGGTATAATTAGATATCGACGATGGAAGAAGATAAGAAGAAGACAACTTTCACCACTCCTTGGGGCACTTTCATGTATGAAAATATGCCTTTTGTATTAATGAATGCATGAGAAACATTTCAGAGAGCTACGGATATTGCATTTTTTGGTGAGAAAGATAGATTTATGGTTATTTATCTTGATGATCTTACTATGTTCTCAACCTTTGATGATGAACACTTGCAACATTTGAAGCAGACATTTGAAAAATGCAGGAGGTATGGTATATCAATAAACCCTAAAAAATATCGATTTTCCATGGAAGAAGGAAAACTTTTAGGACATATTGTTTCACTAGAAGGAATAAAGATAGATCGTGAAAGGGTAAAGGCCATTCAACAGATAGACATTCCAAGGAATATGAAGTCTATCCAATCTTTCATAGGTAAAATCAATTTCTTAAGAATATTTATACCAAATTTTGTAGAAATCATCAAGTATATTACTGATATGTTGAAGAAAGATGCAGAAGTAAAATGGATACCGGAATCAAAGGAATCATTTGAAAATATTAAGAAGGCTTTAATCAAGGCACCTGTCCTCATTATCCCTAATTACTCTAAGGAGTTTTTGATTTTTTCATTTTCCTCTGAGGACACTATAATTGTTGTTCTCTTACAAAGAAATGACTAGGGGTATGAACAAACTATCTCTTTCTTCGACAAGACTCTCAGGGATTCTAAACTAAAATATGATATTATGGAAAAACAAGCATATGCTTTGGTGAAGGCTTTAAAATCTTTCAGGGTGTATGTCCTACAATTTGAGATTACTGCATACATTCCAAGTAGTGCAGTTAAATAAATTTTATTCCAACATGATTGTGAAGGAAAGAGGGGGGAATGGATAACTAAAACTCTGGACTACAACTTGACCATAAATCCCACTCAGTTAATAAAAAGACAAGGCCTTGCCAAATTGATGACAGAGTCAAATTTCAAAGCAACTGGATTATATCATTTCTCTACCAAATAACATAATTCATCATTTAAGGTTGAGGAAACTAGCTCACAGGTAAGAAACAAATATTATTCTTCACCGTGGTATAAAGATATTATCTTTTTTCTGCTAAATCTTCAGTCTCCTCCTAATTTAGATAAATCCAAGTTCAAATCACTTAAATTGAAATCAATGAAATATTGCATTATTGATCAAATCTTGTTTTTTAAATATCCTAATGGAAATTTGTTAAGGTGTGTTGATGAAGAGGAAGAAAAACACATTTTATGTGATTTACACCAGGGAGATTGTGGGGGACATTGGAAAGCCACTGCTTTCAAAATTTTAAGAGCAGGCTACTATTGGCCTGTACTGTTTTCTGATATATTTCCTCAGGTGAGGACATGTGAACAATGTCAAAAGTTTGTAGGAAAACATAAACTTATGTCTCTACCTTTAAAACCCATAATTTCTCATGGACCTTTTCAACAGTGGGGCCTAGAATTCATTGGAGAAACACATCCTTCATCTTCTAGAAAACATAAATGGAAACTTACAGCTACAAATTACTTTACCAAGTGGATTGAAGAAATCCCAAACCGAAATGCAACAGACAAGGTAATCATGGATTTTATCGAAGGGCATATTTTTTCTAGATTTAGTTGTCCTAAGACTCTGGTTACTGACAATGCTCAAGATTTCAAATCAAATTCAATGGTTGAATTTTGCAATAAATATAACATCAAATTGGTCCATTCCACTTCTTATTATCCCCAAGGCAATGGGTTAGTATAATCATCGAATAAAATTCTCATAAGGATTATTAAAAAATTACTTACAGAAAACAAAAGATCATGGGATTCCAAATTAAAATTTTCCTTATGGGATAATCAGATCAGTACTATGAAATCTATTGGAACTTCCCCTTTTCAAATGGTGTATGGAACAAAGGCTATTTCCCCAACTCAACTGGGTTTACCTGTTCTTAAATTTCTGCAAGAGGATTTAGAAGAACCCAATGACATTCAAAGGAGAGTTTTCCAAATTATAGAGGTTCAACAGAGTAGAGAAAATATGGATCAGAAAGTTGTTATTCATCAGAGCAAAGCTAAAGCAACTTTTGATAAAAAAAGAAAAAGAAGGATATTTTTCAAGAGGGAGATCTTGTATTGAGATGGGATGCTAGAAAAGAGGAAAAATCTAAACATTGTAAGTTTGACAACTTATGGTATGGTCCTTTCAAAGTAGCCAAGGTCATGAACAACAATACCTTTCTCTTACACAATTTAGATGATCGTGAGATTTTAGGAGGCCAAGTAAATGGGAGATTCCTAAAACATTACTTCTTTTAAAATCAGTTAGAAAGTTCAGTTTGTACAATAGTTTTTATTGTTGAGCTCAAATAAAGAGTCCATATACCCAATGTAATTGCTTCTTTACAGTTTTGTGGTTTTGAATAAAGGATGACAAATCAGGGAAATAAAGTGAATACAATGGACATGAAGGCATTGGTCAACAAGTTCTTAAAGTTTCATCCTGAAACTTTATCCCCAAAAGGATCCAATGTTAGTCCTTAACCTTGTTTTGACTGATTAGGTGTCCTTAATCCCCGTTCTATCCATTTTTCATGATTCTTTGTTAAACTTTTTTTTTTCCCTTCTTGGCTTGAAAGATTATTTTCAGTCTTTTTATGCACTTTTTAAATGTTTGTAATTCTTATGATGACAGCGAACTCGGAGGATTGGGCTATACTCACCACCTTGACATCAAATCAACACGCCCGATTATTATTCCATATGAATGAAATCGTAATCTGCCTATTTTAGTATGTCTATCATTCTACACATGCTTTGCAGGTAAATGGATAACTCTCATATTTCAACAACCCTCGAAAGTTGGTGATCAAACCCTCGACATTCTCATAAATTTTCTACAGGATTGTATCATTGTCATGGCACCCAAAAAGACTGGTCAGATAACCAGGTTAGAGCGAGAAGGGACAGAATTGCTCGAAGCCTTTCCTCAGATGGTACAAAAGTTCAAATATCCAGGCTGGTTTGACTTCTTCTCAACATTTCAAGGTCATGACGAGCATATTTCTATGACATTTGCACATAATTTCGATGGTTTTGAATATGTGGTTGGTAAACTCCTCATGCACATGACATAGAATTCCATAGCTAAAGCTTGCAGGTTACCAATATATGGGGAAAGATGGTGGAAGAAAGAAAATGTAGTTATGGAGTTTGTAAATCAGTTTTTAATTCCAGAAAAGAAAAACCCCAATTGGAGCCAAGTTATCCCACACAGATGGGTGAGGAAAGAATGACATACTATTATGTTGATTATTCATAGGTACATTACATGTGAAGGAATATTTTCTCTGGTTCATCTTTATCATATTAGACTGTTAATCCATGTAAATGGTTATTACCCTCTTAACCTACCTTATTTCTTATTAAAAATATTATCTAAGATGTCTAAGAGGATTCAGTCACATCCTGCAACAACAAAGAACAATATTTTTCATCAAGGGTTGATCAAAATGTTGGTAGTATTTTCCTTAAATGAAGTTCAGAGGTCTTGGGACTAGTTAATTGAGTCATTAAAACATAATCCATAGGAAACTAAGTCTAAAATTGTCAAGGAGAAGAAACCTAGAAAAGGTAAACGAACTTCTCAATCCATTGAAAATTTGATGAAATAAAATTCCCCTGTAGCTAGGGTAACTTGTGCTGGAAAGAGAAAATTACAAACACAACAAGCCATTGGTGATTTTCCTATGGGTAAACTTAATGAGAAAAGAACTATTAGTCGAGGTAAGAAACTTAAAATTGATGAAGAGACTGATATCCATTTTGATCCAGATATTAAAAGGGAACCTAGTGAACCTAAAGATTACATCACAATCCCAGTTCAAAGTCCAGCTAAACAAAAGAAACAACTTACAGGAAAGAAGACTCCAAGAGGTAAGAAACAGAGTAAGAAGAAAACACATGTACCTAAATACCCTAGAAGAAATTCTATCAGGGTTGCAAACAAATTTAGGCTGAATTCGAAGGCCATGTTTCATCCTTCTATCAAGAAGAAAAACCTTATTATCATATAATACAACTAAGAATATACTAAGAAAGAGATCAAAAAACAGATCTTGGCATCTTCTTCACACAGGTCAGAGGAGGAATCTGAAGAACAAGGGAAAAAATGTGAAAAGGGAAAACATATTGCACAGTATTCAAGGATACCTATAACCAGGGAAACTACAAAGTTAGCTTCAGTCTCTGAATCTACATTCAAAGGCACAAATGCAATTAATGATGAGAAAAATGATATTTTTCCAGAAATAGACTAGCTGCAAGATCTTCCAAAAACCAGAGACTCTGAAATCACTGAAGAAGAGGACCTTAGCACTAATCTATCTTCAAAGTATGTAATTAAACTATGGAAAACCCAAGCTTCCATAGATTTGAACTTTCCTTCCCTAGTAGAAGAATATCCAGAATTGAAGGTGGAAGCAAGGAAAAAAAGGATAGAGTAAAAGAGCTGCAGGATATTATTAAGAAATTGAAGAAAGAAAATTCCTTGGTTGAGCAATGGAATGCTAAACAACAAGAAAAGATACAAGATTCCAAAAGGAAGAGGAAAGAGCATAAGGCCTTGCTAAAGGAGGTAAGAGAATCTAATATAATATTATATTGTCATAATGTGGTGCTAACAACTAATCTCAAACAGAGAGACACCAGAGCTTCTGCAGTTATCATACCATGATTATACAAGGAAAATATGCCTCAGTTTTGATTGCTCAATGCTATTACCAAGATAGTAAAGATGAACATTTTGGTTCTTAGTGCTTCATTCAAATTGAACTTTTTGGTATCTTAGATGAACCAACTCAGCAAGATAGTATTCCTCTTTTTGTGGTATTTGCATAGCTTTATCAAGTTGTCACCTAATCTATATTCAGATTGGTTGTTGAGCCTACTACACTATAGGAATTAGAAGTGCTCGTATGAGCTTTTATCTCCTAGGAAATAGTCAATTGATATGATCCTATTGTAAAACTGTAATCTAAAAAATAGGATATACAGGAGTAATTGTGTTCTCTAAAAAGACATTGAAAAGACTGTATGTGGGTCGATTAGTTGGGAACTCAAAGGCTATTTTTGTAAAGACTCCACTGTAAGATAAGAAAATATTTTCATATTGGCACTAAATGGAAAAGGCATTTTGAGGCTCAGATCTTCTTTTCATATTTTTATCTGTTTCTTTTATTACTTGAATATATTTATTCTATTGCAAAGCATATGATTTCTTGATTGTGAGTGACAAAGTGAAAATTTTACTATTTTTGTTCATAATTAAGATTGTTTTCAAGTACATGTTCTTGTTTCTTAATGATATTTTGGAATGAAAAATCCATGTGTGAGTTGACAAATTAGATACTCATATATATTCCTTTCTTTATTTACCTTACCATATGATTTGTTAAAGTGTCTGTCATTTACTAAGCCAGTGGGATGTTTTCTTTCTTTTACATTGAGCTATATATTTTATTGAATCCTTGAGCCAACTTTCAACCAATTTCTAAAACCTATTAAAAAAACTCTTTATAAAACCATTGCAATAACTTGATGATGCCCTAGCTTTCCCTTTCACAGTCAAGTGCAACTTTAGGGACTAACACCCCCTATCCATCAACTAATACCTTGAGTGTTTATGTTATCTTGTGGGTCCCATTTTCTTACTGAGAAGCTTTTCACT
>ML781280.1:1001378-1020502 GCA_009831015.1 Picea engelmannii | reverse complement strand
GCAAGGGAGTAAGACAAACTCAAAAAAATTCCATTTGGTTAATTGGAAAATTGTAATATCCAAAAAAGATCACAATGGTCTTGGGATCAAATATCCTTCTATAATGAATCTATACATGGGTGCCAAATTCATTTGGAGGCTAATCTAAGTATGGATCCAATTGATTACAATCTTGCATCAATTTTCCAATAGGTTTCAAAAAAAAAAATTCCAAGTCTTAAGGGAGAACAATAGCAAATTTACTTTCTTGCTAACAAAGTTATTAGGATACAATTGGGGGTTTTAAAGGCTACCGGTTCGATATCCTGCCAAACTATACCTTAACTGACCCTCATGCACTCATTGGTAAGTACTATTAATTTAGTTATCCATATGTCATCCATGAGCGAACCCCACTTCCAAAGCATTGCAATAAACACAATGAGACCTGAGTACCCCTTTCACATGCTCAGTCTTGCAGAGAACTGGACATTTGAAGGTGGTCAATTTTTATATCCCAAGCATTGTGTAAATTTGCTATGTGGTTTGCAAGAAGTTTTGTGGGATGTCTCCCTTCATTTATAGTCACTACTGGAAATTCACATTTGTGTTGTTCAAGCTAGTTTCCATTTACAAGTTGGTGAATTTGATATATGCTTTCCTTTTAGACAATCTATTTGTTTCTTTTGGTTATAGGTTTTCATAGACCTAGTGTGCTCGATTTCTTGGTTTCTATGGTCTGGATTTTATATTTAAGGTTCTTATCTTTGGGGTGGGTTATTTCTTTGGGAATGTTATTGCTTGGCATAAAAATTTCAAGAGCTATGCCCATAATTCAGTCCTTGGTTTGGGCAATGTGGTCTATGGACCAATATCTCTGCATTCTTTGTTGGTTTGGTCGAGGTTATCTTTGTTGATGGTTACAATTGCGTGAGACATCCTCCAGGACACAGACCTGAGAGAGAGAGCCCATGAGTTGGGTGCGTGGTTCCTATTTGAGACATAACTGGAACGTTGTGTTGGCCTCCTCCTTGCAAAGAGTTGAGATGATACTCCAGATGATTCTCCTATGTAATGTAGTGAGAAATAAGATCTGTTGAGTGGGACGTGCCTGTGGCTAAGCACATGTGAACGTGTGAAAACCCATGAGTTGGGTGCATCGTTCTAAGATAGAAATGAAACGATGTATTAGCCTCCTTTGAGCAGAGAGTTGAGATGATGAACTCCATATGACCCTCCTTTGTAACGCATTGAGAAAGAAGATCTGTTGAGTTGGACGTGCTTGTGGATGAGAAAAGGTGAATATGATCCTAGTGGTTGAGCACTAGTGAGTGTGGTTCTCCTGTGAAATGCAGTGAGATAGAGAGACATTCTTGTGGATGAGCACAAATGGATGTGCCCCTATTGGTTGAGTACTAGTGGGTGTATAATAGCCATTGCTATATTGTTCAAGAGTCAGACTTACCTGTAACCCTAATTGTTATGTAAAGGGTATAGGTCTCCCCCACCTTAATGTAAAAGATAATTAATATAAAATATAATTAATATGGTAATTATTAATTATGTTATAAGTTATTGAGGTCGGCCTTGTTGTGCCAATATACACTTATGTTGACAGGTTCAGTCTAATATAAATAAAGGTAAATTCCCCATTGAGGAAATACAACACAAGTGTGAGTTTGGAAATTTCAGCAAGTACTTCCTTATTGGGAAAAGTGCACACCTCTCTTGGGCGCTAGTCTTCTAGGGTTTGTGAGCACCCTTTTGTGTGCTAGTCTTTCTTGGTGGTGGAGGTCTTTCTCTTGAAGAATATAGCAAAGGATTAGCTGGGTTTTCTTCCCTTGTTGAGAAGGGTTTCCCAGGATACTTCTTGTGTACTTGTGCATGGTGTTTCTTTTGTGATCTTGGTTGCTGCAACAAATTGTCTATGGTTTAAGTAAAATGCTAAAATTGGAATGAACTTCATGCTTAATCCTAGCTTATTGAAAAATCAACAATCATTGGTTTGGATCTGTGGTTTTTTTGGATTACCTGACTTCAACTCTTCATTTTAGAGTGGCTTCCCACCTATGTTACATCACACATGGACTATAGAGAAATCTAAGAGATCAAGAGAACTTTAAGATCACATGAGGAAATGATCTAGTTCAATAGGGATTCTATTTGGACAGTTAAAACCAAGGTACATGACAATGATCAACAAATAGTTTCTCAAGTTTCTTCAATCATGAATACTTTGGTCCAATTAAAGAAGCAAATTGTCATTCTTGAGGTTGAACTGAACATGAATAAGAACTTTGTCATTAATTTGATTAAAAATACTCATTTTAGAGTATCCAATTAAAAGACATATGTAAACTCAGGACATAGAGAACCAAATGAAGAGGATATGGTACATCAACTTCTTGAGGGTATGGAGAAAGAAGAATATGAATCTATGCAAACTAGCATAGGCCTAGAAGAGGCCACAAGCCACCATATTTCCTAACAAGTTTATGTTTTTTAAATTTATTAGATTTGTTTACCCTATTTGAAATCTGAAGACATTCTATTTGAAATCTGAAGACATTCTAGATGATGTAACAATGTCATCTAGCTCAACTACAATTTTTTATTAATATAATATATCCAATTTCAATTAAAAAATAGATTGTGAGTATTTATATATAATTGTTATTGTGAATATTGTAAATATTTTAATTCCTGTATACCAAATACACATTGACTTGACTTGCTGCCCACTCCACATAAAATTTAGGGTCCATTGCAAGTCAAAGTTACAATTAAAAAATTTAAAGTTTAGAGTTAACAAAGCATCCGGATCCCAACAAAACATGAATGATTAAAAAAAGCTTGTTCTACCATGTTTCGGTCAACAAGATAGACGTGGCACCCACAATGATCTCTTAACGATGCTTATAATTTTGAAGGTTTGTTTTTCTAAGTTTAATTTATATTATTTAATGAAAAATAAATCAGAAACTGAAATAAAAATAATCAGGTTTACCTTATTGTACTAAAGACATTATTAATGCTTAAAAATTATAAAGTTTAATTCTATTGCGTATGTGAAAATGAATTTATAAGAAATTGAAATTTATTTAATTTAATAAAGTTTAAACTAACATGAAAATTATTAATTTGATTTTCACTTTTATATAACTGCATAAATTTGACCTAGATATGTATATCCTTTAGAAAAAAATTATGAAATGTTCAAATGAGAAAAGCATAAATGCCCTAGAAGAAAGGTTATGCAAATCCAAATTCCACATGCTCATAGTTGACTTTGTTCATGAGAGGAAGGAGCATATCCATGACTAGCCTCCTTCACTGTAGCATTAAGAATGGTAAGCTATTATGACTTGGCTTTACTATTTTATAGATAAAAATCCTTTTAAGAATATGAGAAAGATAATGAAGGTTATGGTATTTTGGATTAATAATGGTTGGAGTCTTACTTCTAATCAAAATGATAATCTTTTATTTAAAATAAGTTTTATTTCAATTGAGGTGGTTTGATTGTATGGTTGAGAGGTAGGTCTCATACTCTTTCTATTGAAGTTTGAATTTTTTTATGAGTTTTTGATTTGTAATGATAAAGCTAGAAGGGTAGGTGTTCCCATGAGTGGTACCCTTAAAAAGTGGGTGTATCTCCAAACGTTTTAGCCCTTGCTAAGTCATAAGTTTTCTATTAAGCACTGGCTTGCGAGTTATTGACACTAACTTAAGAGTTATAATGATAGCCAACCAAATTTAAGCCTGGACCTTATCTAAATAATTTTGGCTAATTACCAATTCCTCTAAATAAAAACATATCTAATCTCATATTTTTCTTCAACTATGATTATCATTAATTATATTTTTATACAAAGATGACCAAAATTTGAGAATTTGTGGCGATAATACATGTCTTGCGGTAATGGGCACGTATTTTGAACTTTTGTTTGGTAGATGATTCACATTTTGGATTTTGCTAACATGTTTCAAAAGTTCAAAATTTATCACCCATGTTTGAAACTTTGATTGTTGTAAAATAAAACTTTAAACTTTGTATAAAGTTGGTAACCAATGCCCATAAGTGCTTGTTGGTGAAACTTTTAGCGTTGATGATCACTGCATTTTCAAACTTTCTATCGGTGGGCACTAAAAATTTTCAATCATTGTCCTTCTAATCTTTCAATCAATGCAAAGTTGAAAATACTATCAATGATTGGGGCTAATAAAAAACTTTTTTTCTATGCTACTCATCGATGAAATTTTGGACTTTCTATTCGTGAAATTTTGAAGTTTCCATTGTTGATAAAAGTGAACTTTTGTCTTTGATGAAAGTTTCAAAAGTTTTCGATGAACAATAAAAACCTAAGTAAAAGAACTCAAAAAACTTTAAAAAAATGTGAGTTTTATCGAACCAAATTATGTGAAAAATGATTAATTGATATGAAAAATAAAAGTAAAGAAGCTAAAGAAAAAGTGATACCTAAAATTTGAAAAATAAAAATAAAATTAAAGTGTGTTATGGACTCAATACATCCCAAATCCTAACCGCTTTAGAAATTTTCAAAACCTATATAAAACCACACAAGGATAGAATATTAAAACATCCACAAATTGATTAATCAATATGTTAGGGCTACTTTAATGGAGATAGTAAATTAAAAGGATTCTTTGTGTGGTGTTGGGAGGCTCTTTATTTATCACCAATGAACACTTCTTTGTCTTTAAAGCATGTCTAAGAAAGGGCTTTAAAAATTATTTAGAGTTATAGGTTTTAAAGCTTTTATTGAAAATGGAAAGGGGTCAAGCGACCTTTCAGTTGTAAGTTTATGGGGACTTTAAGGTGATCATAAATTAGTGAATGGCAGTGACATGATTGGGCATTTTCTATGGCATCTTATTATGGAAAATGTTAAAAAGCATGGTTCATTTGTTTAAAAACATAGCTCTTCGTTAATATTCTAAGAGATTAATACTCAAACAAATGATTTTTCAAAGGAATAGGATTAATTTCTATTCTAATCAAAGAGTTATAAGGAAACATCATACAAGTTAATTAATCAAAGAGTTATAAGGAAACATCATACAAGTTAATTCTTAGTATAATTGAGTTGATGCTTAAATTCTCTATTAAAATGTTGTATATCTCCTAGATTTATATTGCTGGTTATAAACTTTATAATTTTTTTTTCTAGTATATGGAGTTATCTTTTGTTTTTAAATGATGAGAACATGAGAAATTTTGTATGTTTCTATTTTTTAAATGTGTGGATTTTTTAAATGTTTGGATAAGCAGACTTGTATTTAAAGTTTTTCTTTTTGTCATATAAGTACGATGATAATGTTAAACTTGTTGGGCTTCCAATTTGATGTTATTTTCATTTCCAGTTAATTCCTTTTGACTATCCAATCCTCCCTTTTTACCTCGTCACCATTCCCTTCATTGTGTTATTTCGAGAATTTTAATGGAATTATTATTAAAAGTTTATAAGGAAATTATGTTGTTAATTTAATGACTTTCCCATTGTTTTTGGTAGATTAGGAGGATTAAGAGTTGATTATTGCTAATGAAGGTTTTTCTTAGGTTGAGATCCACTAACACATATGTGAATTCAGTAACCCACCTCCATGTTCGACATATCAACACACTTCTAGAAGGAAATCTTAGACATGGGTTTTGTCCATAATGCCCCCAATATAGTTTCTAGTTATTCAAAGTGTGCCCAGTTCAATTCCACAAGCCTCCAAGTCTTGATCAACAATTCAGCCAAAATAAGGCAGTAATTTCCAAACAATCAATATCGAGCGTGAATTCTGAGGTAATGGAGTTGAATCTCGAAAATCCAAGATATGGATTTTGTGCAAAAGGGTCCAAATTAGTTAGCGAGAGAGTTGATTTCCAAAACACGAAATAGTTTGGGAGATATGACCTATTTTTAATCTGGGCTTGCCTAGATTTTATGTGCGATCGGTTTCCAAAAAATGTAAAACATTGTTTGAACAAATTCTAGGTTGGTGGATCTTTTTCATTAATTTTACGTATAAATAAATCTCCATAGAGTCGAAGGAGGGAAATAGATTAGGAATCTAGACAATTGGAGATTAGACTTTGAGACTGATATTTCTTACATTGATTTGTATCATTGAAATTTCTTAATGAACATGTTGGTGTGTTGAAGCTCAAATTGTGGTTCCATTTGATCTAGTTCTGTAGTCGTTTTAACAACGAGATGCCCATTGGGAGGCCCCACCAATCTGGCTATTGTTGCCCTGTATCATTAGAGAATTGTAAGTGTGTTTCATGAATTTTCCATGTTTTGTTTAGCTCTATTTTCATTCATTTTCTGTAATTAATTTCATGATTGTTTATGATTTAATCGTGTCCAGTGTGACAACTTGCTAATAGATCTCGTTTAAATGGGAATTGTGCCATTAACGCAACCCTGCAAGCACTCTAATTTCATCATTTGAATATATATCAGCAATGTGACTTTGTTTCACATAAAAAAAATTGCAAACAATATCTATGTTTTCTATGTGTTATTGAGTAATGGTTTAAACATAAATTGAATAGTTGAATTGTTGTCTTGATTTGTGATTACATTCCCTTTCATAGTTGCAAATAATTTTATCAACTTTGAAACATGGGGTTGTATTCTTTGAGTCTCTAGATCTAATGTGATAATATTTGAGTTTGTTGATATAAGTTTTGTGTGTGTAATTATATGCATGGATTGATCCTCGTTCTTGTCATTCCTTTTCTATTTGTACTCTTAGTTTAGATATTAAATTTCTTTGATTACATGTAGCATAAATATCATTAGAGTTTAAATGATAAAATTGAGTTTTTTTCGTTGTGATGAATGTCGGATAAATTCCAGTGCAAGATTCACAACTTGAGCATTTAAAACTATTTATTGTTGACTCAATGAATCCTTTTCAATTGGAAAAGTGTGAATAGATTAATTTTCCAAAAATCCTTTGTATGCTCAGTTTGCTTTTCAATTACACGAATAGTGTCACTTGAAGGTGGGAACGATATTTTCCCTTAGAATTGCTTACATGAATGCTCAGGACATGATTGAGTGAAAGGTTGTAGCCTATGCCACTGAGGCATTTTCTTGTTTTGTTGCTGAATGAACAATCTTGTGATTTTCTAGTGTAGTTTCATTTTTTTTTTCCATAGATTAGATATTCATCCTTGTCCTAGTGCCTGCACATACAATGTTGGCATCTCTAAGATTACACCCCCAGATTGATGATTTAATGCTCAACAATTAAGTTAATTAATTTTCTCAACATTTTTGGTGTCGTTTCCAGGGAGATGCTACAAGGGATTAGAGCATAGATATGTTGTTTTCATAAGTTTCCTATTTTTTGTGTAATTTATCTACAATTGCAACTTGGGGAGGAGAAGCAGTAAGACACAAAGGCACCCTTACTTCAAAGTTTTAGAAGGGGTTCTATCCCGACGCATTTTCTTTGGTGAGTTTCTCCAAATCTTCATTGTTTCCTTTTATGTGAGTGTGTTTTCTTTTATTTTGATTCATGAAAATGAAGAAGCTAACTCATGTCAACATACAACTTGGTGACAACAGGGTCTTAGTAGTGTGAGCGTGTCCAGGTACATGATGAGTTTTGTTTTGAAATTATTTCTTTTGGTCAAATTTATTTAGGAAAGTTTTATTTTGGAGCTAAAATATCCCCCCGCATATTAATCCATTTATGAGCAAGATCTCTAGATCAACAGGGAGAAATTAAGAATGCTAAATAATTTTTTGAGAAAGGGAGGAAATGGCATCATAATAAGTGTCTCAAATTCTTGTCCAAAGCTCATAATCATCATTAGGGACAAGTCTATACCTCATGAAGCAGTAAAAGAGAAAAATGATCCATGAACAAAACCCACCAGAGGAAGATCTAGAAGTTTCTTCTAGTTATCCTTATCAACATCTGGAGGAAATCAAAGAATCATGGACAACATCCATTGAAGAACAAACACTGAAGTCATAGACCCACGTGCATTCAAGAATTTGATGGGAAAAATTCCTATGGAATTTATGGCATGAAAACCAAAGAAGAGAATCAGGAAGACAAAGATTACATTGAATCATGGCTCCAAATAGTCATCAGGCCTCACCATTCCATTCTTCAACACTTGTTTGCACCATATCCATCAGAGCAGTTGGTCCCTCATATTCTGGTATCTCTCAAAGAATATTTTTTAAACTTGAATATGAGTGCAATTGTAATTCTGTTACGCACATGGTTACATTGGAAATACTCTTACAATTGAAGAGACACTTTCCTTTTCAAGTAAAGCAGGATAGTGTAGAAAAGTAAAATAATAAATAAAATAGTAAAGAGAATCATAAGTCCAACTATGAAAACTAGTTTACTGGCACATTTGGACATGAAGTTTGCTTGAAAACCAGGAAACTAGTGGGGAAAGTTCACAATAAGTTCTTCTTATAATATTTTTGTAATATTGTAATATGGTCCTTCAAAATCATTTTTTCTATGCTTGTGTCAGCTGATGGGGGATTCCTTAAGGCCCTCCTTCTAACAAACCTTTCCCCATCGAATCCAACACATTATTTGGGGTCAAGGTTAGAGATTTCATAATGCCCTGGAATCTGCATGCATTAATGGTAGATCTCTTTGTTGTCAACCATGGGGATTCACCAATTCCTCTTGATTGATGAATCTTGTAGGTGAATTGATATCAACACATATATTTGTACCTGTCAATATGCACTAAGTTACTTTAGCGCTCATTGTCATTAAAGATGAGTTGCTTCATGTTGGTTAATGACATACCTTAATGGTCGGTAATCCAACAATTTCTCTTCATGCTCAAAATCAACACATGTATTCGCATGACAAGAATTGTACCTCCGATTTGGGTAGCGGATGAAGACTATATGGTTTATGGTATTGATAGAAGCTTGCAGCATTTTCACATTCTTCAAAGTAGCAATTTATTTTTCTTGTTCAACAACACTTCCAACAACCACTTGCATCAACACTTCCATGATCTTATGTTGCACAAGAAGACAACATTCTAGAGAAGAATAACTCTTTCTTTTGAAACATGAAACCATAAATAAAGAATAAGTTTTATTTTTTATCATATTCAACAATTATTTTATATAATTAGCATTGATTTAGTCCTACTAATAAATCAAGATCATAGTTTTTAGAGCTCCACTTCCAATTTTCAGCACATGGACTTTTGCATGATCATATTCAAAACTCAATATTTCAGTTCCCTCTAATCCAAATAGTGTTTTGAAGTCCCAAAGAGAATAACTTGCAGGTGGTCAACCTCAGTGAACATCAACAGAAGCTTTAGCAACCACATTTGTGCATATGTTCCCAATAGTTACAAGATCAATATAATAGTTACAGGACAAGATGTAGCATGTCGCTTCCAAGCTTCCTTGCAAAGTTAGTGATGTAGGAGCACTCCCATCAACAAATTCATCTTTTCAAGAAGACCTGGGAAGGTCTTAAAATTTACTAAGGGAGTGGGTTCCTTAATTTTAATTTATTGTAATTTCTATGTTTTAGTCAATTCTAGGAGAATCTAGATAATGGTGAGTTATTTGAATAAGTGGTTTTCATGAGAATGAGTCTATATTGTTAGCGGATTTTGAGGATTGGAAGAGATTTTAGGGGTGAGTGAGGATATTGTGGATTTGAGAAATCCTTTGTAGATTTTTAAGGAGTCTGAATAAGATATGAACTAATTTACAGTTCAGATTATATCTTTAAATATGTAAGCCTTTGGGAATGTAAGGGGTTGGTCAATTAGTAAGGAATATGTACAAGAGAGAGAGAGTGGTCAATTGGATAGGAATATGATCAAAGAGAGGGTTAGAGTGTGAATGATTAGAGAGGTTTAGTGTGCAGAGTTATGGGAGAGATTTTTGAATTATTAAAGAAATATTCATGTGTATGATTTTGAATCAAATGGACTTTATTCTTGGTCTCTAGAATTCAATTAATGTTGTGTGGATTTAAAGGCTTTAATTCCTCATTTCTATTCTCTGAATTTCCTCCTCCAGTGATTCTATTATGACAATATATTGAGTTTATATTCCTTTGCAGATCTAGATCGATCTCTCTATAAAAAAAAAAACCTTAGTTAAGTGTATATTGCAGTGTCATATTTTATGCCTTGTATATAAGTCAGATTTGGGAAGAATTGCTTTGTTTAAATAGTAGTGAAATTTTTATAAACTCATGAAGTTATATCTTTTGATCATCAATCATCAGTTGAGATCGATGATCTTAGTAATTGTGAATTGGATTGGATCATCCAAAAATTAGGATCGGGATTATCGACTTATAGGGGAAGTTATTCCAAGACCATTGGATCAAAGCTTGAATGAGAATAATTGAAGACCGTCAGATCACAAAACATGTGCCTTAGAATGATGGTTGTGGTAAATTTTCAGGCTAGAACAAGCTTGGGCGTTAACAAAGAATACCCATCCCGAAATTGAAGAGATTGGGGGTTAACGAAAGCTCAACCACCCACAAAGGGGTTTGGTTATAAACCACCGGGACATGTACAGTAAAGTGTGTGGATTCGGGTCTTGATAAAGTGGGTTTTGAAATCGACTCCCCATCGCCCACAATACTATATAGTTATACCACCGTGGTAAGTGGAAAATAATTGTTTGGTTAGGGTGAGATTTTGGTTTATGGTCATATGGAGAGGGAGTGTTTAGCGCTCAAACCAACTTAGGATGGAGGATTGATAAAGGAGTTAGAACCAGTTTGAAGGGACGCTTAACGTGAAGCCGCTCTAATTTCACATTGTGAATTGTGGTATTAACAGAGAGTACAAGTCCCTTCGAAGGAATATTGAACTTGATTCTGTGGTGTGCCATGGACAGAGTATCAAATCTATTAATTGAAGGATCTTGGACACAATTTGTGAGCAAAAAGAGATTGGGAGTTGCAAGTAGAAAAAGCTTAGACCTCTTCTACTATGGGTGATTGATATATAAGGTCATCATTTTGGTATCAGAGCTCAATTATACTCTAATATTGAGGAAATTATGAGTGAATAATGAACAATCATAATATATCCAAGACAAAGATCTTGAAGAATATGTGTGGGTAGAGAAACGTTTAGAGGACAAGATCATGGAGAAAATCTTGAAAATGTTGAGTTTTATATTTGGTAATAACTCTAGTAAAAACAAAATTGTATATGTTGGTAGGTGGCAACAGAGAAGATATTGAGTTAGAGAACATAGATAGAAATTTGTGATAGAGGAAATGGAGCAAGTGAAGTTATTAAAGAAGAACAGAATCATGTGGCAGACGAACCCTTACATAAGGAAGAAGCTATGAAAAATTGTTGAAGAGAAGAGGACCGGTGTAGTTGTCAAGAGGAATTGAGTATAGTGCAAAACCTACAGTTGAGGAGAAGGAGTTCATAGAAGGTTCCATAGGAGAGGACCTATGATGCCAAGAGGTCAAGCTCAGGAGGAATCTTTAGGTGGTATTAGGTAGCATATGAGGAGACTTGCTACAGAGAAGAGGCTTGGTGCAAATCACAATGGGAAAGGAGAATTTCAAAAATTAGGAGAAGATGGAGATTACTAATGATAGTCATGACAGAGGTTCAGAGAACAACCACAACTAGAAGAAAGGGAATTCCAGAGTAGATGGAAAGAATAGAATGAGTAATGATGAATTTGACAAGTAGATGATTGAGTTAAGGGTACAACTCAATTATGTGGAAATGATGCTATGAGAATACAAAAGTGACCAGAGATGTGGTTGGGTAATAAAAAAGAAGGCTAGATGGCCTATTAAGGAATTGATTGCAAGGAAGTAGAGGGACATACTGAAATATTTTTTCAAAAAGGTAGAAGCACTCAACATAGTTGAGTATGAGGAATAAGTTCACTATTGTGAACATGAGAAAGGATCAATGCTTGTATATGATGAGGTACATGAGAGATTTTATGAGAGTCTCACAGAGAAATGGGAGAGTTCAATCTAACAGAAGGATGAAGAGACTGATGAGAATCAGAATGAAGACATCATGGTTCAGTTCAACAAATAAAGATGATACCAAAAGTATCAACAGATACTCAAGGGTCTCATGGTTTTGGATATAATAATTTGTGTGTGTATGTAGGTCATGCAGATGTATCATCATTAAAAATTGTCATAAAGGTAGAGGACAATGAAGAATTGTCTCAAAGAGATAGAGACAAGGAGAATTTGCAAAATCTAAGAGAGAGAAAGGAGAATAGACGAGAAGGCAGTCCTATGACAGACTCAAAAGAATATACAAGAAGATTGTCAGAAGATGATAAGGATGGGCAAACAAAAACAAAGAATGAGGTAACAAGTTTGTATTTTCAAATTGTATCTAATGGGTATGGACGTATGTTGACAGGAGAATTTAATGAGGAGGAACAACAATCAACTAAAGTACACATGCACCATGGTGAAGACATGATAATTATGGAAGAATGGATAGTAGAATCAAAAGTTGAAAAAAGTTGCAAATTGGTTAAAGGTACAGAAGTTGAAGACATGCTCAGTTACAATATTGTAATTGATAAAGTTGAGGGCCATAAGAATATTTCAGAACCCAAACATTGTTTTGAACAAAGTAAAGATGTAACGAGTGACATAAGTTTTCTAGGAGGTACTTTCATAAATAAAGTCCATGGAACCATGAAAGGAAGTGTACAATAGTATGTAATCTTGGAATCTGAAAGACACGATGATAGCCAAGAGAAGAACATGAGAAAGGAAGTAGCTATATGGGGTAGAAATATCAAAGAGAAGGACATTGACAAAAATACTATTCCAGTATTTGGACAACATACTGTGGATCTTGAAAAAAATATGGAATGTGAGGGACAAAAGGTGGTGCATGCATCCATTCTAATAATTTAGAAGGGACCTTCACAAGAAGGTGAACATATTATTTTCTTTGGTGTGTATGCAAGTGTGGGATTTAAAGACCATACTTGAATTAAGAAGGAAGTAGGAGAAAATTGTTTTTGAAACTTTTTGGAAAGTGATAGTAGGATTGGAGAAATTTTGGTCCAACAACAAGAAGTAAATGGTCATAGTCACATGATCCGAAGAATGCATATGTTTTTAGAAGAAAGTTATGCATAAGTTGAAAGTAAAGAATTGGTTCATAAGGAAAACCAAGAAGAGACCAAGGAACATAAAGGAAAATACTCCGATGAAGTACTTACAGAATTGGATAATAAGTTAAACAATTTTTTAATGGTGACATCCTTACATGGAAAGGAAAGTAAAGTAAAGGAACATCGAGGAGTTGAAGAACCTCAGTTGATTGATAAAGACAACGATGATCAACATAATACAAATGCATAAGTGTCTCATGGAGATACGATCAAGGAAACTTGAAAATATTTCCCAGAGGTTGCAGAATATTCAACAATTCCTAACCAGAAGGATGCACTCAATACATTGAGAGAAGGAAAGGAGTTTTTAGATTTCCAAATTAATGGTTTGTTTGCATATATTAAAGAAATTGCAAACAGAAAGAATAGGAAGGAAGAGATGTTTGAGGTAGTCAGTAGACTTTATGTTTTTGTAGATAATTCTTTATGTGAATATGTATGCACAGAGAAGGATACAAAATAAGGTGATGTCTTGAAGAACAACAGTAAAAGTATCCAACAAGTTGTGCAGGAAAACAGAGAATTCTGGAAGAAATTAATGCAGATGGAATGGATAACCAACAAGACAAATAAATTACAATAGAAATCATGTTTATGGTTAAAAATGGGTTCAAAAAGCCTAGGAAACATAATGTTTTCTTTAATGTGTTTATTTTGTGTGCAGATGCAGATAGATATGGGAATTTTGTAGATAGAAACAGGAAATATTCCATAAAGAAGAAAGGGAATTCATAAGAATAGTGTGAAGAAAGGAGAATTCAATCGATTGTCTTAACTATTTATGAAGGAATGTTTAAAACATAGTGGATCATAACTCTCATGAAACTAGGCATTGTTGGGGTAATGTCTCAAGTAATAGAGTTTAGTATGCATGGGAAAATATATGTTTTAATGAATGAATTTTACCCTCAAGAAGTTGAATATCACGGTGAGTATGTTGTTTTAGAAACCTGGGGAAAGTAAAGAAGCATAAATATGGTAGACATGATCATACAATTTCTTTGTATAAATGTACAACAACAAGCTTGCAACAATAACATGTATTAGGAAAACGATGAAATGGACATTGAGGTAGATGGATTGTGGCAAATTATGGAGGAAATTCAGAAGTGTAGGAAGACTCAGATAAATGATACATTCATCCAAGGGAAACGATATGGTAATATTTGGGATCCTAGAAGTTGGAGGACACCAACGAGGAAACATTGCAGCAGGACAAGTTGACTACAACAACGTGAAGTTTGGAATCCAAGATAACTCTAGCAAGTGGAAGACTCATTATCAAGAGATCTTGAATATTTTTTTCCTTGGGAGTCTGATGCAGGAGCGTTCCCATCAACAAATTCATATTTTCAAGAAGACCTAGGAAGTTCTTGAAATTTACTAAGGGAGTGGGTTCCATAATTTTCATTTATTCTAATTTCTATGTTTTAGTGAATTCTAGGAGAATCTAGATAATGGTGAGTTATTTGAATAGGTGGTTGTCACGATAATGAGTATGTATTGCTAGCATATTTTGAGACTTGAAAGAGATTTTAGGGATGAGTGAGGATATTTTGGATCTGATAAATCCTTTGTATATTTTTAAGGAGTCTGAATAGGATATGAACTAATTTATAGTTCATATTATATATTTAAATATGTAAGCCTTAGGGAACGTAAGGGGTTGGCCAATTAGTAAGGAATATGTCCAAGAGAGAGAGAGAGATGTTGGAATACTGAGAGGGGGGTGAATTAGTATGAGCACTTTATTATCACTTTTAAGAACAATATGTAATCATTAGCATCATTAACAATATATCATCAATATATCAAGAGCAATATAAATCAACATAGCATAATAGACATCCACAGAAACACAGTACACTAGAATTTACTGGAAACCCAAATGGGAGAAAACCATAGAATTCTTTTCTTATATATCAAAAGAATACATTCATTGGAAGCACCAACTTGACAATTCTCCAGCTACAAATGGAAGGAGGATACAACACCCTATTTACAGGCTCAAACTTGAAGGAAGCTACAACTCCCTGAATTCTCTGGCTCCAACTAGAAGGAGGATACAACCCCTTGATTTTCAAGCTCGAACTTGAAGGAAGCTCTAACTACCCATGTTCTCCCACACCAACTAGAAGGAGGATACGACCCCCTTTCCTTGCCCCATCCTTCCAACCTGAAATATAAATGTAGACAAACTGTCACTACCACAATCATTGCCATTGTCACTATCACATCAACCTGTAACCTATCACATCAACTTGTCACTATCATTGCATCATCAGCGTATAACTTGTACCATCATCCCGTGCTATACCAAATCTTGTACCATGTCACCCATCAACTGTGTACCAACATATGTAGTATAACATGCATGAATCATGTACCATAAGCTATGCCAAATGTAGATACCATAACATTAATGAGGAGTAGCTAATCATGTATCAAATCATATACCATGTACTAGAGAATCAACCATGTATAGAACTTGTACCATATACCATAGCATTCCATATCATAAATGAAGTTCCCCAAAGAACCAAAGCATGTGCCTCATGCTTATGTCACCATACATCAAGTATATACCTCAACCATATATCTACAAAACAAGCACATAAGAATACTTATACCTTTGTAGCTAACCTGATATACAGTAGTGATGACCTATAAGCTTTCCTCTAACCTTAGGGACCTAGTACAAGAATTTCCCACAAATCTATATTGTCCTCATGGGATTAAGACATGATGTCATACAGGGCCTTGTGTGATAGGCACTATTCAAACTGTAGGGATGCCTCATGGGACATTAGTAGTCTGACCCATGGGGGTCAACCAAACTAGGGTTTCCTCATAACATTTTTCTCTCCTTTGGAACCCCAAAACTCCCACACTTCTTACTTATTGCTACCTCATATTTCATCGTCTCAAACTTTCCAAATAGATCACTATTTCACTAGAAGATATTTAATAGAATAAGTGAGTGAATGTACTTGTGAATGAATCCTTGAGGTGTATTTATACTTTTTTTGGGTAAGTTCTTTCCTTAATCTTAAGGGCTTCTTAACTTTCTTTTTACAACCACTTTATGATTTCATTAAATACTTGTAACCAACTAGCGACTTCTTGAACATTCTTCGGGGATTCTAACTTCACAAGGCCATAAATATTCAACCGTGAGGAACTACATGGTGTACCACCTATCACTGGAAATGACTTGATGAGGACTATCCATCCATGAGTGAGTTTCTTTCATTTACACCATCCTTCATGAACTTTTTCCTTGATCAACTGTGGTTTCCACAACCATACCTTTAGGGCTATCGGATTTCTTCAAGGGTTGACATCAATGACAACCAATCTCTCTATATCCCCAAATCCTCGTATCGGGATATCAACCGCTAACTCTGGGGTTTGTGACTATAGATCTCATGATTTCGGGTTTATGGTTGAGTTTCAAAAGGTTTCTAGATATGTTTTGTTGTGTTTAATATTTTTATATAGTGCATACAAATAGATTTGGAACCATAACCAACTCAACAATTTTATTAAGCAAAATAACGGACAATATAAGGTAATATGTGAAAACTCAAACAAATCTCTTCAACTAGATCTTAATAGAGGTCTATATTAATTGGAATACAAAATAAGATACTGAAAAATACCAATAATTATGATGAATTGGATGGATCTGATATCTACAAGGTAGATCCACTGCATGCACGGGAGGAAACGCTGCATGCAATAAAAAATGTGCTGCAAAAATACTGCAAAATATTGCAAAGTTCACCCTAGTGGAAATACTTGTTGGAACGGGTTGAGATCTATCTCACATGGGTTTCCCTACTATCTATCACACTCACCCTACCTCAGATATGGGAAGCTATCCCTCTACTACATTGTCAGAACCCTCGATGGATGCCAAAACCCCCATGTAATGAAAACTGATGAACTTGCACGATATGGGTGTTTTACCCATCATAAAATAATGATATATATGTCACTAGAAGTGCCCTATCCTCCTCTCAAATGGGTCAAAAGGAATTTTTCTCTCCCTGTCTGGTTGGGCCTGGCGACCCCTAAATACTGATAAATCCTCACCAAAACCTCATGTTGCAACTGGAATATTTGCGCACTGACTTGTGCTAGATCTCTCTACTGCTATAACCTAAACCCGTAGCTCAATGAAGAATCTATGTGGTCCTCCTGACATACTAGCATGTGTCTCTCAACACCGAACTCTGTCAATGGTGGTGGTTTCGTCCATAAATCCACAAAATAAGTAGGAGGTCGCCTGACTCCTCTCTGGGTTCTAATTTCCAATTCATAACCTGCATAATAAGGAACTAAGTCAAGTTTTAGCCTTTTATATCCTTCCTCATATAATTTCTTGTTCACTTTATTCATTAAGTGTATTTTCCCTAAGTTTTGATTTAATAATCACTTAATGTCACTTTCAAATTAGGCTTTTCTGGTACATGACATTAAATCATTTTTGTATTCCATATTCTTCTGACTATAGCCTATGGGAACTAGTATAGGGTACTCAGTCACTCCTCCTAGAGTCATCAATGGGAAAGGGACATAATTACAGTCCTCCCTTCTAGAAATTACTTATCCTCAAGAAGCATCAAGTTAGGGTGTTGTATGATGTGATATCCCTCCCATGTAGCATCCTACACTATAAGTACCCTCCATATGACTAGGAACTCCCTGATAATTAGACTCCTCAACCTGCACTCCCTATGCAGCAAAACCTCCTCTAGCACCAAATCCAACTGACCCTCCTCATCCAATGGTGGAAAATCCTCTGAAGTAGTAACCTGTTGTCCCACTGCCTTCTTGAGGCAGGAAATGTGGAACACATTGCGGATATTACTACACTTTGGTAGCTCTATCTAATAGGCCACCTCACCAATTCTCTGGGCGATACAAGAAGGTTCATAAAACCTGGGTTTCATTTTTTCCGCTCCACTTATCTTCAAAGAATACTATCTATATGGATGTAATCTTAGAATTACCAAATCCCCCACCTCAAAGCTGCACTCTACTCTATGTCATTCTGCATATGATTGGTGTTGATTATGTGCTATCTATAGATATTCCTTCAATATTTTGAGAATATCCTGACTCTCCTCTATCCAATCTTTGGCTCTGGGAGCCCTGTTATCCCCAAACAATGTCCCCATGAATGAGGGTGCATTGTTCCCATACAAGGCTCTGAATGGCATCATCCTAATGTACATATGATATGACATGTAATAGAATTACCCACCTGCCAGGCTACTAAATTGAAGATTTAAGTGACCTGAAACACTAAATTGTCAAACCAGGGTTGGTAAACTTCGAGCTGATACATTGTATGTGCAGGTAAGCTAATTCCTATCTAAAGGCTATCCTGAAAAGAAAACATAAACTCACTCTGAGAACTTGAACCTTAATGACGATCTTGAAACTTAGCATTTCCTATTTAAGTCATCAACAGAAAACAGTCCTATGTTTAAATGCTGGTACTTCTATCTCCATTCATAAGTATGGTTTCACAAGATTATTCCACTACTGCTTTTAATCATCTATCAGCATCATTGCTATTCAAGCCACGAAAAAAAGAGTGTTTCCTCAAATGCATTTAATCTGGTTATCAAAATCAATCTAAATCTGTCTACAGGAAAATAGAGTACTGCCCTACCTACTGGTACCAGAAGCTTCCTTTGATTTAACTGTAATCTAACTATTCTAAGTAAGCAGGGTAACTAACTATTTTAACAAAGAAAATTTCATGCCGATTCTAAGTTATGTTCGAATAAAAAACTGGAAGCCAAACAAACTGAGTGCATACTCGAAACCCTACAGGAATCAGTCATGCGTTCAATACCCATCAACATAAAGGATATCAATATGCTGGAACGATTCTGTTGAGGAATAAATAAACACACTTTTGAAACAACT
>ML781280.1:964740-990339 GCA_009831015.1 Picea engelmannii | reverse complement strand
TCCTCAAATGCATTTAATCTGGTTATCAAAATCAATCTAAATCTGTCTACAGGAAAACAGAGTATTGCCCTACCTACTGGTACCGGAAGCTTCCTTTGATTTAACTGTAATCTAACTGTTCTAAGTAAGCAGGGTAACTAACTATTTTAACAAAGCAAAGTTCATGCTGATTCTAAGTTATGTTCGAATCAAAAACTGGAAGCCAAACAAACTAAGTGCATACTCGAAACCCTACAGGAATCAGTCATGCGTTCAATACCCATCAACATAAAGGATATCAATATGATGGAATGATTCTGTTGAGGAATAAATAAACACACTTTTGAAACAACTAAATTTATGACGCACTATGAGCTGCAGATGTACCATTCATGTAAGCAAATACTAACACACTGAAATGAACTAAAGCTATGATAAAATAAAGCTAAATCTATGACAGAATAAAGAAGCGGCTTGCACCTGTTTGGTGGGCCCAACCAAACGGCACAAACGCTGTAAGTGACAACCAGAGCCGACTATAACATTCTATGCAAACATGGTGTAACTTCACGCTTCATTAACTCATAAGAAAAATACTCAGATCGTATGACAGTCGGGTAACATAACGTAACAGCAGTTTGTATTCAAAAACATGTGTTCACGATGTAACATAATCCAACCCGTTCTCAAGAGTGATCGCGGGTATATATATAAATCCTCCTGTCTATAACAGTCTAAGACAAAGATGCATAAAAAAAACGGATCCCTCGATCTGAAAATAGCTTGGAATCTAGTTTTAAAACATACTTCACATCTTCGTGACACGCAGTGTCACGAAGTGTGAACGATGAAGAATTAACGACCCAGTTTTATCATTATGCCTTCAAGCACCCTGTGGGCGATGACTCCAGCTGTCATGCGAATCTCTCTGTCTCCCATTCAGTCCATAACGCACAGATCTTGAGCGGCTCCAGTGGTATCTCCATGGGTACGAGTTGGTACCTGGTACCGACATCCTGTTCCAAAAATAGAAGTGGTACCTAACCCAAGCGACATTAGTTCCAATATCAATTTAAAGCATCAAAGTGCATAAAAATAGCTTGAAATGTAAAGATACCTTAAGTAACCCCATTGAATGGTAGGGAGATGTTAATTATGTCAAAACAAGGCCAAAAGGGTGGTACTGGTATATAAATGGAGGTCTATGGAATATAATATAGGCAAAAAATATGATCAAAACCGGAGACCAACACCACCCATATGGAGCCACTTTACCCACGTGCATTGTTGTCCCCCTACATATTTATTCAGGTACCCTTTCACCCATTTATTGACTATCTATGTCTATAAGTTTGTCTGTGGATGGTAACTGGTACTTGCATCCAACTCAGTGCCCACCATCCTGAACAACTCCTACCAAAATGCACTAATGAAGCACCCATATCTACCGCTAACTATCTACCTGGGCAACCTGTGTACTCTAAAGACCTCTCTGAATAATAAATTTTCCACTTGGGTGGATTTATACTCAATGGGTGTCACAAAAAAATGCACAAACTTGGTCAGTCTATCAACCACCACAAAAATACAGTCCCTCCCTTGCACCCTAGTTAGTCCTATGATGAAGTCCATGGAGATGCTCTCCCATTTCTACTTCGGAATGGGTAGAGGCTGAAGTAGACATGATGGGTGTGTTTTCTTGTACTTGTTCTACTGAAAATTCATACACTCTCGGACGTGTCTCAGTACATCATCCTTGAGACCCTTCCATGAGAATCTCTCCCTGATCTACCTATACGTCTTGAAGTACCTCTGATGTCCTACTAATGGCGAATTGTGATTGTAGTTTAGAATATTTTTCTTCAGTGTAGATTATGGAAATAAGTAGATCCTGTCCTTGTAGAAGATGACATCATCCATTGCTCAGTATCTCTCATCTACCACTTGCCCATCCATCACCTCAAAGGAGAATTTGTTTTTGGAGTATTCTACCAATAATTGTGCCTTCCAATCCATAGATATGCCCATCAATGGACAAATCATTGAGCTCATGGATAAGGCATCTTCTATGAAATTCCTCTTTCCTTTAACATACTCAATGTCGAAGTCAAATCCTTGGACCTTCAAAACCCATTTATGTCATCTCTCATTGAGGTCTTTCTGATCTAAGAAATACTTCAAGCTATTGTGATTGGTTTTCACCACAGATCATTGTTAGGGCATGCATTATAGCCATAATTTATTTTTTGTATATAGGATAGAGCCTCTCTGACTCCTTGAGCTTCCTGCTCTCAAGACTATGGGGTGATCTCCCTGCATCAATATTTCTCCAAAACCCTCTCCTGATGCATTGCACTCCAAGACAAAGGGTTGTGAAAATCGAGAAGTGCTAGAACTGGGCATGTGCTCAGACCTCCTTTGTTTTCTCAAAATTTCATTGCGATGCCTCAGTCTAGTGGAAAGCCCCTCTCTTTGTTAAATTAGTGAGCAGTGCCCCAACTGTGAGAACCCTTTCATGAACCTCTTGTAGTAACTGCATAACCCAAAGAATCCCCTCAACTCCGTGATGTTCTTGGGTGTTGGAAAATCCATAATGACCCTGATCTTTTCTCGATGTACTTGCACCCCTTGCTCACTGATAATGTGGCCTAAGTACATAATCTCTCTCATTCCTAAATCACACTTGGATTCTTTGGCATATAAGGATTGTGACTGCATAATGCTCAAAAAAAATCTAATTGTGCCAGATGCTCTTCCTAAGTCCTACTCTATATTATGATGTTGTCAAAGAATGTTGAAAAGTCAACAAGAAACACGTGTCTAATTTATTTTTCCCTTAAATAAATTGGACAATAATATTAATATATTATCTCATAATTACTTGAAATAATTAACTGAAATGGCAAATCAGTTAACTATGGGAAATTCGAGTTCAAAGGTTGACTGGTAAGACATGGAGGTGACTTGAAGTTGTAACAGAGTTATAAGTGTAGTTATGAGAGTTGTGAAGTAGTTTAACTCAGTTAAGTGAGTTAAGCCCAGTTGTACTAGTTGTAACTGAACTTACACTAGTGAGATTTTAGTGAATTAATTATTAATTAATTCACAATCAGTGAAATCACATGCAACTGAAGATTCACCATGGTTAACTACATGCATGTCAGATTCAGTGGATACCCAATTGAGATAACAGGTGAAAGGGACAGTTTGGCTATCAGTTGTGAGTGAAGTGCACTCATGCAATCACACATGCAGTGGATATGCTCATGAGCATGTGCAGACTCAGAAATTCAAATTCATTGTGAGAATTCTATTGCAAGGATTGCGCAGAGGAGGCAGGCTATCTGGAGGCAGAGTATTAGCACATGTATTTGCTGATTTTTGTATGACAATGTGAGACGATTGTATTGTACTGAGAGCTCTTGGATTAGAGTTTTGTATGAGATTGTTTCATGATCCATGATATACATAATATATGATAGTGGGATTTTTAGCTTTATGCTTTCTCGAAAAAACTTTTGTATTATGTGTTCTTGATATTTCACTTTGTGATTGTGGTTTAATTTCCACAAGAATAATAGTAGAAGTGATTATGTATTTAACAGTGGCATATAATTGTTAGATCAGAAGAATCACAGGAAATACATTAATTGTATTGAAAATTTCTACATGGTATCAGATCCACGAAGCCATGGAAGTGAGGTGTGAAAATAATAGTATTTTCCTAGGTCCCATCTCTGGAAGGGTGCGAACCTTAGTACTAAAAACTACGCACATTTCTAAGAGCATAAATTCACGCACCCTACTCAAAGGAGAGGTGTGAAGCTCCTTAGGATTCTTGTAGGCTGCTCAAAGGAGAGGTGCGAACCTCCCTCACCCCACTGTGCATTATAGTGTGAACTGCCTAAAAAAAAGTTCACAGGCCATACACAGGTGAGGTGCGAACATCCCTCAGGATAGTAATTGGTCAGGTGTGAACCTCCCAGGAGAAGAAGGATTGCAGCAGTTGAGTTTGTGGTTGGATAAAATTTGAATTTGCAGAAGGACTTTCTTGGTGCTACAGTTGATTCAATATCGAAATGGCTTTCAATGGCTTGAGGTTGGAGTTTTCACTTGAGGGAAGCTCGAACTACATTACTTGGAAGGATAGGATGGAGGCAGTACTCGAAGACAATGGCTTGAAGGAATTCATTGACAGAGATGTTCCTTAGCCAGTTGCTACAGACACTGCAAATCTTGATGCATGGAAAAAGAAAGTGGAAAAGGCGAGGAGGATCTTGTTGGAGGGAGTACGAGACCACATTGTCTCAAGTCTCCATGGGAAAACCACACCACGTGCAATGTGGAAGGTTTTGACGGATCTTTCCCAAAATAGGAGCGACCATAGGAAATTGGCGCTCAAAGATAAACTCAAGAAGATCAAGATGGATAAGGGCGACTCCATTCCAAAATATCTCACGAAGTTTGTCCAATGTCGGGATGAGCTGGGGAGTGTGGGAATAACAATCGTTGATGATGATTTGGTGAGTTTGGTGCTCCTAGGACTTCCCAAGAGTTGGCACAGTTATCAAGACTTTGTTAATGGAAGGGAAAAATTGCTAGATTGGGAATGACTATGGTCGGATCTAGTGCAGGAGGAGTTCAGGCGGAACACCAGAGATGGATATTCATCAAAGCATGATGATGAAGAGGATTGTGCTTTGGCTGCTAAGGCAAGGAAAGGAAAGGGGAAGAATTTCCATTCAAAATCTGAGTCTAAAGTCAAGAAGATGGATTTGTCCAAAGTGAAGTGTTTTCACTGTCACGAACATGGGCATCTCGCTACTAACTATCCGTGGAAGAGGAAGAACAAGAAGGTTGTTGGAGCTGCAACTGGTGAGGCCCTTGCCTCACAATTTGAACTTGAATTCTCTTTGATCGCATGCATGGCATCAAGTGCATCGAGATCAGTGTGGTATTTGGATAGTGGTGCTTCCTTCCACATGATGGGATATAGAGAGTCTTTCAGTGACTTAGAGGAGAAAGATCTCAGAATGCATATTGAGATGGGCGACAATGGACGATACAGTGCAACTGGCATTAGGACCATTAACTTTCATAGGGAGTCATGTAGACCATTTCAATTAAAAAAATTTATGCATGTTCCAGGTCTGAAGAAAAACCTGGTTTCATTCACAATGTTGGAGGACAAAGACTATGACGTTGTTTTCAACGGTGGAAAAGTGTTCCTGCGACATAAAGAAACACGTCAAGTCAAGAAGATAGGGATTAGGGTTAAGAATCTCTATATGCTGGAAGTAGATGGTTGCACTGCCATGATGAACAAGGAAGAAAAAGTGGTGAGTCGGGACGAGGGAGAATTATGGCATAGGAGATTGGGCCATCTTCATCATGGATCCTTGAATATCATGCAACAAATATCTATTGGACTTACAATTGGAACACTTGCTCAGTTATACCAGTGCAAGGGTTGCACCATGGGGAAGTATGTAAAGTCCACCTTTCATGAAAAGGAGAATTGTGCTTCGGTGATCCTGGAGAGAATTTACACAGACGTGTGTGGACCATTCTCGGTTTCTTCAACAACAAAACATAGGTATTATGTTATTTTTGCTTATGAATTTCCTCGTAACTGCTAGATTTTCTTCATGCAGAAGAAGTATCAAACATTCTCAAAGTTCTGTGAGTTTAAAGCATTGGTGGAGAAAGAGTCGAGGAAGCAAGTGAAATCTCTGAGGAGCAATAATGGTGGAGAATACATCTCTAACGAATTCAAATACTTCTGCAGGAAAGAAGTAATTCAAAGAGAACTCATAGCGCCTCATAACCCACAACAAAATGGGGTCGTGGAGAGGAAGAATAGAATGATCGTGGGTGCAGCACGAGCGATGTTGCATGATCAGGGCCTACCAATGCAATTGTGGGTAGAAGCATGAAATACTATGGTTTATGTGCAAAACTGTTGTCCTCATAGAGTAATTGGTATGAGTACACATGAAGAATCTTTCATTGGTAAGAAACCTGATGTTTCTCATTTTAAGATTTTTGGATCATCTGTTTATGTGCATGTGACCAAAGATGCTAGGAAGAAGTTGGAACCAATTGCTGAAGTTGGGATATTTGTGGGGTACACATAAACACCCCATAATTATCGTGTGTATTTGTCGAATAGTAAGATGACTGTTATGCAACGGGATATAAAATTTGATGAGGGGAAAGCCATGTGGTTGTCGCTTGAGAATGAGCTAGACTTGCATGTAGAAGAGGAACTGTTGGTTCCCAAAGATGAGTCTCAAGATGTGGATCAGTCACATGAAGAGGTTCATGGAGTGGAGGAAACCACTCATTCAAATCCATCCATCAAAAATGGAAGAAAGTGCACCATGGAAGCTGACAGATTGAGACTAGATGATACACAGAATGTAGGAGCCCCTACT
This sequence comes from Picea engelmannii, assembly GCA_009831015.1. NCBI lineage: Eukaryota > Viridiplantae > Streptophyta > Pinopsida > Pinales > Pinaceae > Picea > Picea engelmannii. The sequence goes on along the minus strand of ML781280.1, from coordinate 983,923 downwards.
TCACAGCACAGACATAGATAGTCTCCTGATTGATTTACTGGATACATGGATCTTATGAGTAAATGTGTTGTGACTGAACCATCTTCCTTTCAGGAAGTAGTGCAGGATCCCAGATGGGTAGATGCTATGGTAGAGGAGTATGACTCCATTGTCAAAAACACTGCATGGGAAATTGTCCCAAGATCGGTTGACAAATCAGTGGTAGGTTCGAGATGGATCTACAAGGTAAAGCAAGCTGTTGATGGGAGTGTGGAGAAATACAAGGCCATGTTTGTGGCTCGAGGCTTCTCATAGATCGAGGGGAGAGATTATGATGAGACATTTGAACCTATCGCAAGGTACTCTTCCATAAGATCTATCCTTGCACTCTCAGCGCAGATGGGCTAGCGCATTCATCAGATGGATGTAAAGACCTCATTTCTCAATGGGATCATTGAGGAATAAGTGTACATTGAACAACCATAAGGTTTTGAGACCTTTGAAAAGGAGTCACATGTGTGCAGACTCAAGAGAGTGTTGTATGGGTTGAAGCAAGCACCCCGTGCTTGGTACACTCAGATAGACAACTATTTCACCGGATTGGGCTTCACTAAAAGTGAAGCGGATGCAAACCTATACCAAATTGTGGTGGAGGGTAAGATTTTAATCATTGTTCTTGATGTTGATGATTTAATACTAACTGGTGATGAGCAACTGATACACTCATGCAAGGAGGACTTTGCAAAGGAGTCTGACATGAAGGATTTGGACCTTCTTCATTATTTCCTTGGATTGGAAATATGGCAGCGAGATGGTGAACTTTTTCTGTCTCAAGGCAAGTATGCAAGGGAGATACTGGGTAAGTTTCACATGGAGGGCTGCAAACCCATGGATACTCCTCTTCTAGGAAACTGGAGGAAAGAGGATTCTACTTCTGGAGAAGTAGTGGATGCTATTGTCTATCGATAGTTAGTGGGTTCACTAATGTATTTAGTGAACATGAGACTAGACATTTGCTATGCGGTTAACCAGCTAAGACAAGCGATGGTTAAGCCTACCAAACTCTTTTGGAAGGTGGGTAAGCATGTCCTGAGATATATAAAGGGAACATCTGAGTATGGATTATGGTACAGACAGACGGATGAGGTGAAGTTGCATGGATTCACGGATGCAGATTGGGTGGGCAGCCCAACGGACAGAAAGAGCACATCAGGGGGGATCTTTAGTATCAGATCTACAGTTGTTTCTTGGTACAACAGGAAACAAATATCCGTGGCACTTAGTTCAGTGGAAGCGGAATACATGGCAATGAGTCAAGCTGCATGTGAGGCTATCTGGATGAGGAAGATCTTGGTTGGTTTGTTTGGTTCTCATTTAGATCCAACATTGATTCATTGTGTTAATCAGAGTTGCATTAAACTCTTGATTAATCCTATGTTTCATGATAGATCTAAGCATATAGATATCTGGTATCATCATCTCAGATATTGTGTGCAGCAGAAGATCATGTTGCTTCAATACATGCCTACAGAAGATCAGGATGCAGACATTCCGACGAAGGTGCTCACTAGGAGGAAAATCGAATACCATAGGGATAGGATTGGGGTGAAGGATAATCCCTTTCTTGTTGAGAGGGAGTGTTGAAAAGTCAACAAGAAACACGTGTCTAATTTACTTTTCCCTTAAATAAATTGGACAATAAATATTAATCTATTATCTCATAATTACTTGAAATAATTAACTGAAATGGAAAATCAGTTAACTATGGGAAATTCGAGTTCAAAGGTTGATTGGTAAGACATGGAGGTGACTTGAAGTTGTAACAGAGTTATAAGTGTAGTTATGAGAGTTGTGAATTATTTTAACTCAGTTAAGTGAGTTAAGCCCAGTTGTACTAGTTGTAACTCAACTTACACTAGTGAGAGTTCAGTGAACTAATTATTAATTAATTCACAATCAGTGAACTCACATGCAACTGAAGATTCACCATGGTTAACTACATGCATGTCAAATTCAGTGGAGACCCAGTTGAGATAACAGGTGAAAGGGACAGTTTGGCTATTAGTTATGATTTGAGTGAAGTGCACTAATGCAATCACACATGCAGTGGATATGCTCATGAGCATGTGCAGACTAGGCAATTCAAATTCATTGTGAGAATTCTATTGTAGGGATTGCGCAGAGGAGGCAGGCTGTCTGGAGGCAGAGTATTAGCACATGTATTTTTTGATTTTTGTATGACAGTGTGAGATGATTGTATTGTACTGAGAGCTCTTGGATTAGAGTTTTGTATGAGATTGTTTCATGATCCATGATATACATAATATATGATAGTGGGCTTTTTAGCTTTATGCTTTCCCGAAAAAACTTATGTGTTATGTGTTCTTTATATTTCACTTTGTGATCGTGATTTAATTTCCGCAAGAATAATAGTAGAAGCGATTATGTATTTAACAATGGCATATAATTGTTAGATCGGGAGAATTGCAAGAAATACATTAATTGTATTGAAATTTTCTACAAAGAAGACCAAAATATACTTCCGCAACTGTCCCCTAAAAATGTGGTTCATGCAAGAATGGAAGGTCATTGGTGCGTTGGTCAACCTGAAGGGCATGACCAAGAACTCGAAATGGCCAAAATGGCATCTTGGTGAAGAAGACTTCCCCATGTATCTCATCTTTCAACTCGTCTATGCAGAATATTCAAGAATTCCTAACAAGAAGGATGTCCTCAATAAATCGAGAGAAGGAAACGAGTTTTTAGCTTTCGAAATTATTGGTTTGTTTGCACATATTAAAGAGATTGCAAACATAAATAATAGGAAGGAAGATATGTTTGAGGAAACCAATAGACTTGATGTTTTTGTAGATAATTCTTTATGTGAATATGTATGCATAGAAAAGGATACAGAACAAGGTGATGTCTAGAAGAACAATAGTAAAAGTATCCAGCAGGTTGTGCAGGAAGACATGAAATTTTGGAATAAATTAATGCACATGGAATGGATAACCAACAAGACAAATAAATTACAATAGCAGTCATGTTTATGGTTAAAAATGGGTTCCAAGAGCCTAGGAAACACAATGTTTTCTTTAATGTGTTGATTTTGTGTGCATTTGCATATAGATATGGGAATTTTGTAGATGGAAACTGACAATCTTTCATAAAGAATCAAGGGAATTTAGAAGAAGAGTGTGAATAAAGGAGAAGTAAATCAATTGTCTTAACTATTTATGAAGGAACGTTTAAAACATAGTGGAGTATAACTCTCATGAAACTAGGAATTGTTGGGGTAATGTCTCAAGTAAAGGAGTTTATTATGCATGGGAAAATATATGTTTTAATGAATGAAGTTTACCCTCATGAAGTTGAATATCATAGTGAGTATGTTGTTTTAGAAAATTGGGGAAAGGAAAGAAGCATAAATATGGCAGACATGATCATACAATTTATTTTTATAAAGGTACAACAACAAGTTTGCAGCAATAACATGTACCAAGAAAAAACTGAAATGGGCATTGAGGTAGATGGATTGTGGAAATTTATGGAGGAAATTCAGAAGTGCGGGAAGACTTAGATAAATAATACATTCATCCAAGGGAAACAACAAGGTAATATTTGGGATCCTGAAAGTTGGAGGACAACATCGAGGAAAGATTGCAACAGGACAAGTTGACTACAACAACGTGAAGTTTGGAATCCAAGATAACTATAACAAGTGGAAGACTCATGATCAAGAGATCATGAATATTTTGTTCCTTGGGAGTCTGATGCATGAGGGTTCCCTATCAGAAAATTCATATTTTCAAGAAGACCTGGGAAGTTCTTGAAATTTACTAAGGGAGTGGGTTCCCAAATTTTAATTTATTTTAATTTCTATGTTTTAGTGAATTCTAGGAGAATCTAGATAATGGTGAGTTATTTGACTAAGTGGTTGTCAATTGTGGATTTGAGAAATCCTTTGTATATTTTTAAGGAGTCTGAATAGGATATGAACTAATTTATAGTTCATATTATATCTTTAAATATGTAAGCCTTAGGGAATGTAATGGGTTGTCCAATCAGTAAAGACTATGTCCAAGAGAGAGAGAGATGTTGGAATACTGAGAGGGGGGTTGAATTAGTATGAGAAATTTATTATCACTTTTAACCACAATATGTAATCATCAGCATCATCAACAATATATCATCAATATATCATGAGAAATATAAATCAACAGAGCATAATAGACATCCACAAAAACACAGTACACCAGAATTTACAAGAAACCCAAATGGGAGAAAACCATAGAATTATTTTCTTATATATCAAAAGAATACATTCATTGGAAGCACCAGCTTCCCAATTCTCCAGCTACAACTGGAAGGAGGCTATGACACCCTATTTACAGGCTCTAACTTGAATGAATAAACAACTCCATGAATTCTCTGGCTCCAACCAGAATGAGGCTACAACCCCCTGATTCTCAGAATCGAACCTGAAGGAAGCTTCAACTCCCCTTGTTCTCCCACACCAACTAGAAGGAGGATATGACCCCCTTTTCTTGCCCCATCCTCTGACCCTCAAATATAAATGTAGACCAACTGTCACTACCACAATAACTTCCACTATCACTATCTTTTTCACTATCACATCAACCTGTACCCTATCACATCGACCTGTCACTGTCACTGTATCATGAACCTGTAACTTATACCATCAACCTGTGCTATACCAAATCTTGTACCATGTCATCCATCAACTTTGTACCAACATATGTAGTATAACATGCATCAATCATGTACCATAAGGTATGCCAAATGTAGATACCATAACATCAATGATGAGTAGTTAATCATGTATAAAATCATATACCATGTACTAAAGCATCAACCATGTATAGAACCTGTACCATATACCATAGCATAAATATATACCATATCATCAATGAAGTGCCTCAAAGAACCAAAGCATGTGCTTCATGCTTATGCCACCATAAATCAAGTATATACCTCAACCATACATATACAAAACAATCACATAAGAATACTTATACATTTGTAGCTGAACTAATACACAGTAGTGATGACCTATAAGCTTTCCTCTAACCTTGGGGACCTGGTACAAGTATTTCCCCCAAATATTTCTTTTCCTCATGGGATTAATACACGATGTCATGCAAGGCCTTGCGTGACAGACAATATGAAACCTACAAGGATGTCTCACGGGACATTAGTGGTCTAACCCGCGGGGGTCAACCAAGCTAGGGTTTAGTAAAAAACAAATTCTCTCCTCTGGAACCCCAAAAATCCCGCACTCCTTACTTATCACTACCTCATATTTCATCATCGCAAACTTTCCAAATAGATCACTAGTTCACTAGAATATATTCAATAGAATAAGTGAGTGAATTTACTTGTGAATGACTCCTTGAGGTGTATTTATAATTTTGTTGGGTAAGTTCTTTCCTTAATCTTAGGGTCTTCTTAAATTTGTTTTTACAACCACCTTATGCTTTCATTAAATACTTGTAACAAACTAGCATCTTCTTGACCATTCTTCGGGGCTTCTAAATACACAAGTCCATAAATACTCAACTGTGAGGAACTACATGGTGTACCACCTATCACCGGAAACGACATGATGAGGACTATCCATCCATTAGCGAGTTTCTTGCATTTACACCATCCTTCATGAAATTTTTTCTTGATCAATTGCAGGTTCCACAACCATACCTTTAGGGATACTAGATTTCTTTAAGGGTTGACATCAATGACAGCCAATCTGTCTGTATCGCCAGATCATGATATCAACCGCTAAATCTGGGGTTTGTGACTGTAGATATGATGAGTTGGGGTTTTTGGATGAGTTTCAAAATGTTTTTGGATATTTTTTGTTGTGTTTAATAGTTTTATATAGTGCATGCAAATAGATTTTGAAGCATAACCAACTCAACAATTTTATTAAGAAAAATAACAAACAATATAAGGTAATATGTGGAAATTAAAACAAATCTCTTCAACTAGATCTTAATAGAGATCGATATTAATTGGAATACAAAATAAGATCCTCAAAAATACCAATAATGGAGATAGATGGATGGATCTGATATCTACAAGGTAGATCCACTGCATGCATGGGAGGAAACATTGTATGCAACCAGAAATGTGTTGCAAAACTACTGCAAAATATTGTAAAGTTCACCCTAGTGGAAATACTTGTTGGAATGGGTTGAGATCTATATCATATGGTTTTCCCTGATCCCTAGCACACTTCCACTACCTCATATATGGGAATATGTCCCTCTACTACACTATCAGAACCCTGGATGGATGCCAAAACCCCCATGCAATGCAAACTGATGAACTTGCATGATATCGGTGTTTTACCCATCAGAAAATCATGAGATCTATATCACTAGAAGTTCCCTATCCTCCTCTCAAATGGGTCGGAAGGAATTTTTCTCTCCCTGCCTGGTTTGGCCTAGCGACCCCTAACTACTGGTAAATCCTCCCCAAAACCTCACGCTGCAACTAGAATATATGTGCATTGACTTGTGTTGGATCTCTCTACTGTTATAACCTGAACTTGTAGCTCAATGAAGAACTTGTGTGGTCCTCTTGACATACTAGGGTGTGTCTCTCAACACCGAACTCTATCAATGGTGGTGGTTTCATCCAAAAATCCACAAAACAAGAAGGAGGTTGCATGACTCCTCTCTGGGTTCTAATTTCGAAGTCATAACCTTCATAATAAGGAACCAAGTCAAGTTTTCCCCTTTTATATCCCTCCTCATATAATTTCCTATTCAATTTATTCATTAAGTGGATTTTCCCTAAGTTTTGATTTAATAATCACTTAATGTCAATTTCAACTTAGGATTTTCTGGTAAATGACATTAAATAATTCTTTTATTCCATTTTCTTCCGACTATAGCCTATGGGAAATAGTATAGTCTACTCAGTCACTCCTTCTAGATTCATCAATGGGAAAGGGACATAATTACACTCCTCCCTTCCAAAAATTTCTTATATTCAAGCAACATCAAGCTAGGGTGTTGTAGGATCTGATATCCCTCCCATGTAGCATCTTCAATCGTAACTACCCTCCATCTGACTAGGAACTCCTTGATAGTTGAACTCCTCAACCTACACTACCTATGCTCCAGAACCTCCTCTGGAACCAAATCCAACTGAACCTCCTCATCCAATGGTGGAAACTCCTCCAAATTAGTAACATGTTTTCCCACTGCCTTCTTGAGGAAAGAAATGTGGAACACATTGTGGATATTACTACCCTTTGGTAGCTCTAGCTTGAAGGCCACCTCGTCGATTCTTTAGGTGATACATGATCTAGGTGGATATCGGTGGCCGCCCACTTTCTCCAACTGGCCCCAAACAGTTTTCTGACAATTTTGGTAATTTACTATTTTTAGCAGCTTTTTCGGGTCCTGAACTTCCAGGGCCATTTTGAGGCCCTAAACAATGTTTTTTTGCATATGTTGCTTTTTCAAAATAGCATCTACCCTATTATTTTGTCTCAAGCATTGTAGTTCTTGGATAGATCTTTCCAACGAGCTATCATACACCTAAAACGGAGATCGTATGCAAAAGTTACGACCACGGGAAGTTGATGCACCAACTTACCCAAACGGGGCCCACATGACTTTTGACGCTTCATCTCCTAGGGTTAGGTTTTTTTGCTGTCTAGGACTTTTGACATTCCCGCTTATTGTAAAAGGGCCTTCAGAGCCTCATTGTAATTATCTTCTTGCGAATGCGAGTAGCCATCACATCTCTTCTTAGAGATAAGCTGCCACCATTCTAGCGAGTCTTTCACTCTGTATTTTTACAGTCTCTGTACATTTCTCTGATTAATAGAAATCATGTATTACTGTATATATGTGTTTATGGTTTCATCTCTGATACATTTCTGTTATATTATTGAATATCCGCAATATCTTTGTGCATTTCTTTATTATATATCCGCTCTCATTTAGTGCCGAAAATAATCCAGATCAGTGGCATCAGAACAAGCTACTCTTGATTGTTTTTTTCAGTGCATGTCCCCGACGAGGTTCGAGTATAGGAAGTTGGGTCTCAAGCTTGTCTCTCTTGAAGACAATTGCTCTTGCACACCCAAGAAACCCTCAATGGCAGAGGAAAATAAAAACGATGGAGCAGACGATCCTATCAATATGTTGCTTGAGCAAGCTCTCATGCGACAGAGGGACGAAATGATGGATAATTTTTCCCACATCCTTCAACGCCTGTCGATAGCATCAGGCGCATCTTCATCAAGCGGCCACTTTGGAGGCACCTTGCCTTTCAAGGTACAAGTTAATTTTGATATTCCTGTATTTGAAGGACAGATAGATGCAAAAGCCCTAGAAAAATGGTTAACTCTACTGGAAGGTTATTTCTCTGTTCACAATTTTTCTAACAAAGAAAAGATCACCTTTTCACTCCTTAAAGCTCTCCCTCATGTCAAACATTGGTGGGAAACTTACTGGGAGCAGAGTTCCACAGAGGAGTCTGGAATATATGGGGCCAATCCCACTTGGGATTTTTTTGTGGATGCAGTAAAAGAACAATATTACCCTGTTGGCAACTATGAGGACCAGTACATGAGATGGACCACATTGTGGCAAGAGAGGGGCCAAGCAGTTTCGGAGTTCACCAATACCTTCCATACCTTGCACACCAAGCTGGGTATCAAAGACTCCGAGCGATATTTGGTTCTGAAATATCATGGGGCTCTACACAGATACATCCAAACTGAAATGGATTTTTTGGACATCTCATCACTCGGTGCTGCTTATCGATATGCTGTTAAAATTGAGCAGAAATTTAAGCACCAGAACAAACGGGAATTCGGGTCTGCAAATCCACAACAACCAAAGTATGACAAAGATGGCCCGAACAAACAGTCTCCCGAAAACCAGTCCAAGACACAGGAAAAAAAGGGTCACAAGAAGACAAAGAAGGACACCGAAAAATGGTGCGAGTTCCACAAAATCCCTTGGCACAACACCGATGAATTTCGCTCAAAACAGTCATTGGTGGCCAAGATCAAAGACAAGGAGCCAAACCTTGATTCAGAATCTGATTCTGAAAATAATGGTAAAAGACAGATCATTGACGCAGACCCCACTGCTATTGTCGCGACCGCAACAATTCAACTAGAAGAACCAATAGATCCTAAAGAGGGGGAGCGCCTTTTTCATTCATAGATGTGGGTGAAGGGGACCCCACTGCATTTTATTGTTGATAGCAGAAGCCAGAAGAACCTCATCTCAGCAGAGGTCGTCAAACAGTTGGGATTGTCGACAACACCACACCCGCAACCATACAACATTGGGTGGCTTTGCCAAGGATGAGATCTTTGTGTCAGCCAGCAGTGTCGATTGTCATACGGCATCCAGCCCTTCAAGGATGAGGTATTATGTGATGTCTCCCCACTCAATGTCTGTGATGTTCTCTTGGGCTAACCATATATGTGGAAACGCCATGCTATCTATGAGTCTCGACCCCGTAGTGTCATTATTACTCTGGGGGGTCATCTCTACAGGATACCAGAGGTAGTTCCAACTACTGCCCCACCTAAATAGTGCCACAAGGTAGTATCTCATACTACAAAATTCATCTTCTCCACAATCTGTTCAAAGGGTGAACAAAAGGATATTGCAACCACCAGAGCTTCGGCTCAAGCACCTTTTGTCCAACAGAAGCAGGTCGACAAGGTTGCAGCAAAGCACAAAGATTAATTCTGCACATAGTCATCTCATGTAGCCAGACTAGTTAAAAAGGTCCAACCCTTCCAACGATAGGTTCGTGAGGACCTTCAACAAACCAAGCAGCGCGACGGTTCCAACAAGGCAAGCAACTCACCAAGATTCAGATTCAACATTCACTTTCCCCTCTCCCCTGGGAACTCAATGAAATGGAGACCATTGCTTCTTAAGGAGGGAGGATTTATCCAGGTGGATATCGGTGGCCACCCACTTTCTCCAACTGGCCCAAAACAGTTTTCTGACAATTTTGGTAATTTACTATTTTTAGCAGTTTTTTCGGGTCCTGAACTCAGGGCCATTTTGAGGCCCTAAACGATGTTTTTTTGGGTATGTTTCTCTCGCAAAATACTATCTACGATGATATTTTGTCTTGAGCATTGTATTTCTCGGATAGATCTTTCTAACGAGCTATCATACACCTAAAACGAAGATCGTATGCAAAAGTTACGACCCCAGGAAGTTGATGCACCAACTTACCCAAACGGGGCCCACATGACTTTTGATGCTTCATCTCCTAGGGTTAGGTTTTTGGATGTCTAGGAATTTTGGCATTCTCTCTTATTGTAAAAGGGCCTTCAGAGCCTCATTGTAATTATCTTCTTGTGAATGCGAGTAGTCGTCACATCTCTTCTTAGAGATAAGCTGCCACCATTCTAGCGAGTCTTTCACTCTGTATTTTTATAGTCTCTGTACATTTCTCTGATTAATAGAAATCGTGTATTATGTTTATGGTTGCATCTCTGATACATTTATGTTATATTATTGAATATCCACAATATCTCTGTGCATTTCTTTATTATATCTCCGCTCTCATTTCGTGTCGAAAATAATCCGGATCAATACAGGTAGGTTCATATAACCTGGGTTTCATTTTTTCTACTCCACTTTTCTTCAAAGAATACTATCTATATGGATGTAATCTCAGAAATACAAAATCTCCCACCTCAAAGATGTTCTCTATTCTCTGTCATTCTGCATATAATTTTTGTTTATTCTATCCTATCTGTAGATTTCCCTTCAATATTTTGAGAATCTATTGACTCTCCTCTATCCAATCTTTGGCTCTGGGATCCCTGTTGTCCCCAAACACTCTCTCCACAAATGAGGGTGCATCGTGCCCATACAAGGCTCTGAACGGTGTCATCCTAATGGAGATATTATATGTCATGTTATAGAAGTGCTCACCCATATAGATCCACTTTACCCACGTGCATTGTTTTCCCCCTACATAGTTTCTTAGGTACCCTTCCACCCATTTATTGACTATTTATGTATTTTTGTTTGTCTGTGGATGGTAACTGGTACTTGTATCCAATTCGGTGCCCACCATCTTGAACAACTCCTGCCAAAATGCATTGATGAAGCACCCATATCTATCGCTGACTATCTTCTTGGGTAACCTGTGCAGTCTGAAGACCTATCTAAATAATAACTCTTCCACTTGGGTGGATTTCTGCTCAGTGAGTATCGCAAAGAAATGCACAAACTTGGTCAGTCTGTCAACCACCACAAAAATACAGTCCCTACCTTTCACCCTAGGTAGTCCTATGATGAAGTCCATGGAGATGCTCTCCCATTTCTGCTCTGGAATGGGTAGAGGGTAAAGTAACCCTGTCGGGTGTGTTTTCTTCTACTTGTTATGATGACAAGTCATACACTCTCAGACGTGTCTAAGTACATCATTATTGAGACCCTTCCATGAGAATCTCTCCCTAATCTACCTGTACGTCTTGAAGTACCCCTGATGTCCTACTAATGGTGAATTGTGACTATAGTTCAGAATATTTTCTTTCAGTGTAGATTTTGGAACTATGTAGATCATTTCCTTGTAGAATATGACATCATACAGTACTCGGTATATTTCATCTACCACTTTCCCATCCATCACCTCACATGAAAATTTGTTTTTGGATTATTCCATCAGTAATTGTGCCTTCCAATCCATAGATATGTCCATCAAAGGACAAATCATTGGCCTCCTGGATAAGGAATCTTCTATGACATTCCTCTTTCCTTTAACATAATCAATGTCGAAGTCAAATCCTTGGACCTTCGAAACCCATTTATGTCGTCTCTCACTGAGGTCATTCTGATCTAAGAAATACTTCAATCTATTGTGATTGGTTTTCACCATGGATCATTGTTAGGGTGTGCATGATAGCCATTATTTATTTTTTGTAGATAGGATAGAGCCTCTCTAACTCCCTGAGATTCCCTCTCTCAATACTATGGGGTAACCTCCCTGCATCAATATTTATCCAATCCCCTCTTCTGATGCATCGCACTCCAAGACAAAGGGTTGTGAAAATCGAGAAGTGCTAGAACTGGTCATGTGTTTAGACCTCCTTCATTTTCTCAAAATTGCATTGCCATGCCTCGGTCCAATGGAAATCCTCTTTCTTTGTCAAATTAGTGAGAGGTTCCCTAATTGTGAGAACCCTTTCATGAACCTCCTATAGTAACTACATAAACCGAAGAATCCCCTCAACTTCGTGATGTTCTTGGGTATTGGCCAATCCAAAATGACCCTGATCTTTTCCTGTTGTACTTGCACCCCTTGCTCGCTGATAATGTGGCATAGGTACATAATCTCTCTCATTCTAAAATCACACTTGGATTCTTTGGCATATAAGGATTATGACTGCATAATTCTCACAAACTCATCTAATTGTTCCAGATGTTCTTCCTAAGTCCTATTGTATATTAGGATGTTGTCAAAGAAGACCAAAAGATACTTCCGAAACTATCCCCTGAAAATGTTGTTCATGCAAGAATGAAAGGTCATTGGTGCGTTGGTCAACCTGAAGGGCACTCGAAATGACCAAAATGGCATATGAAAGTTATGTTCTCAATATCTTTCTATTTGATGTTGATTTGATGGTAACCAGAGCGAAGATCTATCTTGGTGAAGAATACTTCCCCATGTAGCTCATCTATCAACTCATCTATGCACATAATGGGGTACCTATTTTTGACGATCTTCTTATTGAGTGCAAAATAGTATATGCACATCCTTAGTGTGCCATCCTTCTTCAGGACTAATACTACAGATGAAGCAAGAAAACTAGTGTTGGGCCTGATGCGTCCCATCTCAAGCAAGTCCTTGATTGCTTTCTCAATCTCATCCTTTAATTTCTTGGGATGTCTTTAGGGTGTGGTGATCACTGGTGTAGCCCCTGCCTCTAACTCAATAGTGTGCTCAAATACTCTGTTTGGTGGTCGCCCCGGTGGTATCGACCCAAATACTAGCTCATACTGACTCAAAAGTTCCATGATATATCGATGATAATGTTTTATGCCATTTGAATCCCTCTTACTGGTAATAAAACACTCGGCTGCATACGTCGTATCCCCATGTCTAAAAATCCTCTCCATCCTCTTTGTCGACACTATCATGGGTGCTCCTATAGAAATTCCTCTCAATACCACCTGTGACCCATTTGTATCTTTGAATATCATCATCAGAGTCTGATAATTGAACCCAATCTCACCCAATGAGTACAATCATTTAATTCCCAATATTGCATCAATCTCTAATAATTCAACTACATCGAATGTGTTTGTCATGATGTAGTTAACTAGTTTAATTTCCACATCTAGTACCTTGTCCAAGAAAGTCATGGTGTATTCATCTACCACTGCTACAATGAATCCCTCAAACTCCTCAGTCTGTAACCCTCTCCTGGCTACTAATGTTGCATCTATAAAATTAGGGGTTTCCCCACCATCCATTAGTGTTGTGATACATTGTCCTTGAATGAGTCCCTTGAGTATAATGGTGTCATAGCTAGGTACTCCCAAAAGGGTTGCTATGAATCCACCTTTCACTGGTACTCATGGTTTTTCCTTCCCACCTGACTGCAGTCCTACCTGTGGTTGGAGTTGTTAGCGCTAGAAGTTAACCCAATATTGCTATTGAATCAAGCCTAGCACACCTTGATTTAAAAAATGACTTGGTTGGGTTTAAGAAACCATGAAAGTGGTAGGATCAATGATTTAGGTTCAATAACAAAATCATCCCCCTTTCTTCAACATTCTATGTGCAATAGGTCAAGATATAAAAACTTACAACATCATTAAGGTTGTAGAAAAATGGAGTGAAGACATGAAGAAAACAAAACTACAAGTAGATCAGAGAACACCCTGTTCCTTTATACACTTACGAGGAAGAATACTCAACATTCAAAAAACCCTTTCTGACTGTGAATATAAGTCTTAAATGTGGTCGGTGGAAAAAACTACAGTATATCCTATACTACATTCTTCTCAGCACCAAATTGCATACATATATCCTATAGCAAAAAAACACATTTAAGAACATGAAAAAGAAAAAATGATGAACCAAGGATAGGGAAAAAAGAAACTGATCATAAACTTTGTTATCAGTTGAAATATTTACATAGAAGTCTTGCATAAGGTTTTTCAAAATATTACTTAGATTGTTCGTTCTCTGCAACTATCTCTTAGTCCCTCAGACTAAATCCCCACTCTACATTGAAAATGATAAACTTTTATATGAAAACAAAGCAACAAATTATCTCTAGTTTGTAGGAGATAAAATATAAAAATAACATATCAATTATTTTCTTGCGTAAAGTTTGGAACTATATCCCCTCTTACGAACTATATTCTTAATCACTCCAATCCTATCCAACAACTGTCAAATATTGAACTGCTTCATGATATTTTTCTTTGAACTATGGGATGTTCTCAGGATCAGGCACAAGTCTGCTTCATGTGTGGAACACAGGGATTTGAGAAGGTTTTCATTTTCTGCATTGATTCTCCCATATCTCTGGTGCGTATAATGGTGTCCTAAAGGGTGCAAGGTTTGAAGGATTTCACCCAACCTCTCAATGGTTTGGTCAACCATTCAGTAAAGAGCATCACTAATCTATGCTCAGAAATATCAGTCATGGATACATCCTTTCTTTGGAACTCTGTAATAAAGGAATCGATTGTTCTGGTCTATCATAGCTGTGTCAAATATCTAAATTGGAGCTATGGATCCCTCCAATCAAAACTCTCCATCATTCTCTCAGTGAACTCCAGGTAGGATGTGATGTGATTGTGACTCAAAGTCACTAATCCGTGATACCACCACTCACGGGCTTCCCCCTCCAAGTGTAATGTAGTGAATCTTATCGCCTCTGATTCTATCATCTGATTAATATTGAAGTATGTGTCAAGATTTTACACCCATTCTTGAGTTGAACATTTAGCAGAACCATCAAAATAAGGAATGGTCAATTTCCCCACTTTCTTGATAAAATCCATGTTTTGTGACTGCGTTTTACCCCTCTATGCCTCCATGAGCATGTTTCAATATCTAATCGAACAATAGTCCATCAAGCTCATGTCAGCATGGAAATATTTCCCCAGTGTTAAGTATTCTCTCTTGTACTCTGAAAACAGATCTCTTTGGCCTACTTGCCCATGTATGTCATGTCCCATCTGTTGCCCCTATCCTAGATGTACAATATGTTGTTCCCATTGGAACTACAGAAAGAGTGGTATGGGAATGTTCCCCACTGAGATATAGGTGTCATTGGGTGTCTGGTGTCCACTCGACCTTGTTGGGTTCACACTGGATCCACTGGCTCCACCTCCCTGGTGTCCCATGGAACCACTCGCTCCACCTACTATGTTTGCACCAATCATGCCCATGCTATTCTGGATTAGCTATGTACTGATTTCCATCTGTGTTATGGATCTCATCATGTCTCATTGCACTCTGGTGAGATCATTCAACATAGCCTAGGTACTGTCATAAGGGGCCTATGGGCCTTTCCCCTTTCCCTCTGGAATAGCATGTATGTCACCCATCTTACTTTCTATTTCGTCCTATGTGCCTAAACTGATATGATCTATGTCTATGTCCTTTGTCTCTAGATTTGTATCTAAATGGATATGGGAGGGAATGTAGTCCCTCATGTTTTTGTCCCTTATGTCTCTACTGTGACCTCTTCCCTCTTGTTATTCTTCACCTATTCTTGGAATCATGGGGTCATGTGTCAAGCACTTATTCATAGGATGGTAGTAAGAAGGCTTTGATATGACTGTAATATACCCAGATCCTCAGATCACGATATCAACTGCTAACTCTGGGGTTTATGACAACATATCTGATGTGTTGGGATTTTTGGATGAGTTTCAAAATGTTTCTGGATGCATTTTTCCATGTTTAATAGTTTTATACAGTGCATGTGAATATATTTGGAACCATAACCAACTCAAAAAATTTATTAAGAAAAATAACGGACAATATAAGGAAATATGTGGAAACTCAAACAAATCTCTTCAGCTAGATATTAATAGAGGTCAATATTAACTGGAATAAAAAATAAGATACTGAAAAATACCAATAATGATGATAGATGGATGCATATGAGATCTTCAAGGTATATCCACTGCATGCAACCAAAAATGTGCTGCAAAACTATTGCAGAAGACTGGAAAGTTCTCCCTGGTGGAAATACTTGTCAGAACGAGATGAGATATGTCTCAAATGGCTCTCCATAATCCCTAGAACACTCCCCCCTACCTTAAATATGGGAAGTTGGACCTCTTCTTCACTATCGAAACCCCAAATGGATTCTAGAACCCCCACGCAGTGCAAACTGATGAACTGACATGATCTAGGTGTTTTACCCATCAAAAAATCATGAGATCTATCTCACCAGAAGTGCCCTAGCCTCCTATCAAATGGGTCGGAAGGATTTTGGCTCTCCCTCCCTTCATTTGTTCTTTCTCTCTGCTTCCATGCATCTATTCTTTCTCTACCCATTTGAAATCAATGGAAAAGGGTAGTTCTCCTTAGGGTTGTTTCCCCTATATACAAGCCTCTTCTTTCTCTTCATGGTACTTCCTTGTGTAAAACTCTGATGTATATGAAAATCATTCAAAATATTATTTACTTGGATTCTTTATATCTTTTGTTTCTCTCCCCCTATATTATTGTGCCTGATGCCGTGTGAATAATTGTGGGGCAGAAACTACTCCAATTTTTTGTCAAAGATACTCAAATGTTTCCCTCAGAAGAGGTTTGGTGAAAATATCTTCAATCTGCTCTTTTGTCCCAATATATTCTAGCTTGATGTTCTTCTTTATAGCCTGTTCATGTAGAAAGTGATACTTGATCGAAATGTGTTTCATCTTGGAATGCATCACTAGATTCTTTGAGATATTGATAGCATTGGTGTTTTCATAGAGTATTGAACTGGGCTCATCATACTTCACTTGTATATCCTACAAGGTCTGCTTCATCCAGAGAACTTGAGTGAAACATGTTGTCGCAACAATATATTATGCTTCTCTTGTGAACAAATATATTGATGATTGTTTCTTTCTTAGCCATGATACTAGACACTCACCTAATTAGAAAGTTGCTCCACTTGTACTTCTTCTATCGTCAATGCTACTATCCCAATCTGCATCTGTGTAGGTGACCAAAGATAGATCATTCCCTTTTGGATACCATAATCCAAAATCTTTTGTTGCCTTGAGATATTTGAATATTCTTTTTACTGCTATAACATGTGTTTCTTTAGGTGTTGCTTGAAATATTACAACATGTCCAACTGCTTGCATCACATCTGTTCTTGACGTTGTCACATAGAGTAAGCTTCCAATCATTAATTTGTAGAATCTCTGATCTGCATCCTTAGATTCATCTTCCTTGCTCAACTTGCAACTGGTCTGCATAGGAGTACTTATGGGTTTACATTCTTCCATTCCAAACTTCTTTATCATTTCTATGATATACTTGGTCTGGGAGATGAAAATACCTTTATCACACTGACATATCTATAATCCCAAAAATAATGTCAACTCGCCAAGCAAAGACATTTCTAAATCATTTTGTATATCTATGGAAAACTTCTGACTCATCCTGTCATCATCCTTTCGAAGATAATGTCATCTACATAAAATTCAATTATCAATATATTGTCTCGATCCACTTTTATGTGGAGATTATTTTCTGCATTTCCCTTCATGAATCCTTGTTGTTGTAGATGCATGTCCAATATTCAATACCATTCTGTAGGAGCCTATTTGAGTCCATATAGTGCGTTCTTCAACCTGCAAACATAATCTTTTTTTTCTGATAGTAGAAACCCTTCAGGCTATTCAATGTATACTTCTTCTTCTAATTACCCATTTTGAAAGGTTGATTTTACATCCATATGATACACTTTGATTATTTTTTAACATGAATAGTCTAATATCAATACGATTGCTTCCATCCTCACAACTGGGGCAAATGATTCTTCAAAATATATACCCTCAATCTCAATTTATCCTTTGCATACTAACCTTGCTTTGTTTCTGGTTACAAACTTACATTCCCATCCTCATTCAATTTGTTTTGGAAAACCCACTTTGTACCAATCATATTCGTGTTCTTCGGTCTTGGAACCAGTTCCCATGTGTCAATCTTCTCAATCTGATCCAATTCTTTATCCATAGCCTTGATCCAATGTTCATCTTTGCTAACCTCTTCAAAACCGCTTGGTTCAACTATGGATAATAATGCTAGGTGTTTTTGTTTTGGTGAAAGTATTCTTCTTCAAGTTTCAACTCCTACATATTTAATCCCAATAATCCGTTCTAATGGATGATTTTTATGTACTCTTCGGATAGGTGTCTTAGGAAGTATCTATTTCTCATATTCCTCTTGTTCTTCTTTTGGATGCTCTTTGTCTTCTGCTTCTTCTTCTACTTCTTCTTGTTTTAGATCTTCCAATGTTTTACGTGGAAACCCAAATCGGGAGAAAACCATAGAATGATTTTTCTTATATGTCTTGAAGAATTACATTCATTGGAAGCACCAACTTCCTTTGTTTTCTAGCTACAACTGGAAGGAGGCTCCAACCCCCTAGTTTCTCAGGCTACAACCTAAGGGAAGCTCCAACTCCCCAATTCTCTGGCTACAACCAGAAGGAGGATACAACTCCCTATGTTCTTTGTCTACAATCAGAAGGTGGCTACAACCACCTATCCTTGCCCCGTCCTGCCACCATGAAGTAGAAGTATAATGATGGAACCACTGTCACACTATCACTATGAGATATACTGTTGTAAACCTGTACCAATAAATCTGAACCATGCATCAACCATGCATCAACCTATAATCAACCTGTACCATAAACAAGTGCATCAACCATGCACCAATCTGTAATCAACCTATACCATAAACAAGTGCATCAACCATGCACCAACCTGTAATCAACCTGTACCATAAACAAGTGCATCGACCATGCACCAACCTGTAATCAACCTGTACCACAAACAAGTGCATCAACCATGCCCAATCATGTAATCAACTTGTACCATAAATAAGTGCATCCAACCATGTACCAAGTATGTACCAATCATGTGTCAACTACTCATCAACTATGACTCATCAATATGTACCAACATCATCA
>ML781280.1:923659-964690 GCA_009831015.1 Picea engelmannii | reverse complement strand
ACACCTCATGTATGTGCCAACTCATCAACTACTGTCTCAACCATGTACTCAACATGTACCTCAACCAAAATCCCTCATCAATTTCATCATCAAAATCTGATTTGTAGCTCTGTAATAGACCTGGTGTATCTAATCACATTCCTTCAAACCTTCCTTAACTTTAATAGCAAGATACTAGCATTTTCATCAAACTTTTCTTTAGTCTTACATGCCTAGTTTTGGATTAGTCAACAACCCTAACTTGAAGTAATCATAAATTTGATCCTGTAATGTATAAAGATCTAAAACTAATAAACAATGTTCTTCAGTGTGGTTTATGCAATTCCTCCAACTGGCACTACTTGGAACCTCTCAGAAAAGGAGTTATAGCAAAAATGGCATACCTTGCTGAATTCTGGCTTATTCTAGAGAGCGACCTTGTAGAGAGTGCCCCGCACAAAATATTTGATGAAATGATCTAAAAATATTACAAATCATACTAAATACTGTATCCTAACCAAAACATTTTGTCTCGTGTAATTTGGATCTGTTATGAAGAAGTTATGACGTTTTTACCCGAAACACCTGATTTTGACTAGTTTCAGGACTGGCCACAAACCCTATTTTCCACAGAGTGTAACTCCCAAACTACAATGACCCACAAGCTGAATTTTTAACAACAGATACTTGGATATGTTTTCTCACTTGCATAAAAATTTCAGGATCGTAATCATTATAGAAAAAAATTTATAGTGAAAATGGTGAGATGACCTGAAAATAACATACATTAGAAAGCACCATCAAAAGAATTTATCCTTCCTTGCATTTCGTCCTTCTTTTCTTCACTTTCCTCATAATTTCGTCTTAGATATCATCTGTAAACCTCAGAAACCTATATATATTCAATATTCTCAAGTGTGATTCAAATGAGAGATCCTTGCCTCTTATTTATACTCTCCAAGTAGCTTCCTTAAAAGCATCTTCTAGGTCACTTGGCCCCACTTTCCTTATTTTAGGGTTGGGTCCACTTCTAATTTCTCCATTAAAATTATTATCGAAATAACTTATTTTTTATTCACTTTGAATTATAATACACTCATCACTTCACTTTATTATTTACCTTTGAAAATCTCTTAAACCACTTTGATTACTTTGACCTTTTGGGGCTTCTAGATGACATATGAGGGTCCTCCAACTTCGTAAGGCCATAACTCTCAAACCATGAGGAGTTATGTGACGTTATACATACCACTAAAAATGGCATGACATGTAATATCCATATAGAATAGTATTATCTAAAAATATATCATAACTCATATCATTACCCATCAAACAAACTTGGGTCCATTACCCAAACCTGGGGTCTCCAACTTCTCATGGTCATAACTCTCTAACCGTGAGGAATTATGTGACATTCCACATACCACCAGAAATGACATAACAAGAACTATCCATATAGGATATTTTCCATGACAAATTCACTTTCCTTCATCTCATTATTCCACAATTAAGCATGGGTTCTCTTACTCCACAAAGCGTCTTCCCGTGAGGGCTTTCACCATAAGGGGACCACTTTGGAGTTCATCCATATTTACTTCTTATCAACCATGAAAAAACAATAATGAGTCATATTTACATCAAACACTATTGGGTCCATTACCCAAACCTTTGTGCTATGGGTCTTTCTTCAAGGGTTGACATCAATGACAACCAACCTTAATCAACATTTTGTTGATTCTTGGACTGAAGCATTTATATGCTTTTTTTTTCTTGAATACCCAACTAGTATTCCCTTATCAAATTGGGAGTCAAATTTTCCAAGCCTTCCATCTTCTCTTTTGATATAAAATTTTCTTCGAAATAATCTGAAATACTTCACATTTGTCAGTCTTCCTTTCCATAACTCGTAGGGAGTCTTATCATTGTTACTTATAAGAATTCCTCTATTTAGGATGTGAACTGTAGTATGTATTTATTGTGCCCAAAAATGTCACTCAAATTGGAATCTTTCAACATGGTTCTGGCCATTTCCTACACTATTACATTCTTCCTTTCGACAACTCCATTTTTCTGAGGTGTCCTAACTGCCAAGAACTATTTCTTTATTCCATGTTCTCCATATAAATCCATGAATCACTTTGATGTAAATTATTATCCATTATTTGATCTCAAACACTTGATTTTCAAATCCATATCAGTGTCAACCATATCTTTGTATATATTGAAGTGTTCAAATGCCTTTGACTTCTTCCTGAGAAATAAAACTGCACTCATTCTTATGTAGTCATCAACCAATACCATAAAATATTGTTCTCCATTCAATCTATTCGTTCTTGTAGGCCCACATAGTTCAGTGTGTACAATATCCAATGGTTTTTTTGTGGAATACTCTTTTCATTTGAACTTGATCTTGGTTTTTTTTCCTTGTAGACAATGCTCACATAGAGTATTTGCTAGCTTTGAAATCTCAAACAATTCTTTCACTTTTTCCTTTCTACTAATTTTGAAAAAATGATCAAAGTTCATGTGAACCATTCTTTTGTTCCAGAGCCAAATTTCATTTTCCTTTCCTAAGAAACATATTTCCTTTCCAATTTCATTCAGGACATATATGTTGTTTGGAGTTATTATAGCTTTAGCCACCAACTTTCCTGATCCTTATTTCTTTATCTCACATTTTCCTGAGTCAAACACAAGATTGTGTCCTTGATCACACATTTGACTTACACTTAGTAGATTGGCCTTCATATCTTCGACTAGTAGAACATTTTTTTCCTTGGCATCTTTGCTTCCATGCTTGATTGTGCCTCTTCTAGAATTCTGGCTGAGTTATCATTTCCAAATAAAACTGACCCATCGTGTTCCTTATTCAGTGTCAGAAACCTTTCTTGTTACCTTTCATATGCTTCGAACAATCACTATCAACATACCTCCCACTTTTCTTGTGTTGAGCTTGTAAAGCAAGCGATCAGTCTTCAGTGTTGAATTGATCTTGCTTCCTTCTCCATATTCTTTGTGGTTCTTGTTTGATATTATTCTTTGGTTCCCTTGGAGGAATAATCAGTCTACAATATTTGTCCATGTGTCCAAAATGGTTTCACTTATAGCACTCCACTTCATTACTTAGTGAAGAAAAACTATTGTGATTTATATTCTATGCTTCATGTGACTTTCTAGGATAACTATTGTTTGAATAACATTCATAGTTTCTTTTATTCTTTGCATAGGCTCTATAGTTTGCATCTTTGTGACCAAAATTGTTACAAAAATAGCATAAACCAGGAAAAATAGTTTGATACCTGGATGTAGAGGATCTTATGAATGGTGTTTCTCTTTTGAAGTATTCTTCTTCTTGAGATGTTGTTGATTGTTGGTTCTGTGTTCTAAATATTCTAGGTGGTCTAGTTCCTCTGTGCTTTTCTTCTTGAGTACCTCTGACTATTTCTGCATAGGTTCTTGTTTCTTATTCCTGTTATTTCATCTTGGAGATTGAACCTTTCTCAATCTACATCCCGTTGTATCCTAGCCTGGACTTGTCATAGTATGGAATTTGACCGTTGATAATCTCATTAAATATTTTGGTCCTATTCTACTACATATATTTCTTTTGAAGATATTTTATTAGGATAATTATCTCTACTTCCAATATTTCAATCATCTTCTCCTTATATTCTAACTATTTTCTGAGTGTTTCTTCAATCCTTTTGTCTTATTCTACTTGGATTTTTAATTTTGTGATTATCTGCACAATTTCTTTTGAGTTGCAATTTTGAGATCCTTATTTCTTCTTTAACTCTGCCTTGACTGACTTGATTTTCTTTCTTTATTTCCCTAGTTCTTCTAAGGCACTGATTAATTCTTCTTTGAAATCGACTTCACCTTCTTCTTCGGAATCTTCAGAATCTTCTTTGTCATCTTCTACTTCCATGAAGAGTACTCTTTCTGAATCATTGTCACTATCATCATACTCGTCTGATGAAGAGTTGCCTTCCTTTTAGTAGAAACTTTTCTTGAATAAATTATTTGTGTTCCTTCTCTTGTCTCCTTTTTTATTTTATTTTTCTTCTTAGGATCTTCTTCTTCATCGCTACCTTTATTATTAGAATAAGGACATTTAGGAGAAAAATGACCAATACCATCACAATTAAAACATTTCAATGGAAACATACCTTTGTACTTGTTGATTCCTCTTTTTAACTTCCTTACAGAGTTTTCCACTTCTTCATCTTCCTCTAAATCATCATTGCAGTTGCAACCTGGTTTTGAATTTTTCTTGTTTTGATTCTTTGTCTTCTTGGATGCTTTGAATGTTGCTTCCTTCGTGAGTGGGTTCTCTTGTTCTATCCTCATTTCATAATTTGTGAATATTCCATGTATCTTGTCCATGCTCAAACTGT
The DNA here is from genome assembly GCA_009831015.1 of Picea engelmannii. Taxonomy (NCBI): domain Eukaryota; kingdom Viridiplantae; phylum Streptophyta; class Pinopsida; order Pinales; family Pinaceae; genus Picea; species Picea engelmannii. Next base: position 960,314 of record ML781280.1, on the reverse strand, counting down.
CAAGATTTCTTCTTCTTCTAGGGATGATATCTTAGGATCAATGTCATAGGTAGAGATATTAGAACCTTTTGAATGACAATTGATTCATCAACTTCTTCTCCCAGTCCTCTAATAGCGTTGAATGTTTAATAAACTCATAGAAAGTAGGCTACAATGTCTTCATCTTCCTTCATCTTAAGTTTCTCAAACTTATCTCTAAGGATTTGAATCTTAGCTCCCTTGAATTTCATATCTCCTTCGTAAATATTTTGAAGTTTATCCCAAATATACTTTGCATTCTTGCAATGCATAACTTTGAAAAATACTAAATCATCCAGACTACTCAAAATGATTCCTTTATCCTTTGAGTTATTTTCATTGAGTTTCTTTCCATCTTTGTCAGTTGGGAGAGTGGTTGGCACTGCATATTAGTCTACTACTGACTGCCAAACATCAAATCCATATGTTTGTAAAACGGTTTGCATCCTTTTATTACAAAGGCATAGTTATGTCCATCAAACCTTGGTGCTCCAATCTTATCATATTCAATGATCTCCTTCTAGTGGTTAAATTGTTTCTTGAAGGACCTCCTCTGATACCAATTGTTGGAATACTGAAAGAGGGGGGGGGGGGTGAATTAGTATGAGAAATTTATTATCAATTTTAACCACAATATGTAAACATTAACATCATCTGTTGTTCCAAAGTCTGTACTTAAGGCTTAGAAGTATAGTGTCTAGGAATCCGAAAGTGAGTAAGGGGTAGAGAAGGAAGAAATGTCAACCTTCGGCAAGGGAAACTAGGGTTGATTTCTAGGTTGTTGTCTAGCTTCCAACTGTTCCTGGATGTTTATGTCCCTTTCAATTGTTGCCCACAAACGTTCCAGTTCTACCCAGGTAGTGGTTGTTTTAAGAATAGTATAAAAAAGATTCAAGGAAATATGTGTTTGATCTGATAGTCCGGGTTCAATATTAGGTTGTCTTGTCACAGGGACAGTCATAGAGGAACAAAATGATAAGAAAATCTCAAAGAAATTTTTAGATGTTGTCTTGATTTCGGTCGTATAAAGTAGAGTTATAGCTCCGATGGTGAAAACAAGATGCAAACCAAAGGCCCTTTCCCGTAACTGAGTTATATTTTAATAAATCTGTATGAGGTGTAAGAAAAACATTAAGCTGTCTATCATGTAAGGCTCCTATCAAGGGAGAATCTCACTTATAAGCAGAAGAAGAAAAAAGATAAAGAAATAACCTGATGAAGCATAAAATATATATAGAAATCTAAAATGTTCATTGGTCTTATATCTGTTGATAGCCAGTACAGAGGAAAAATGGTAAACAATATTGAAAACTAAAATTTATTCACTATAGTAGAGGTTGTACTAAATTATAGCGAAACATTCATCAGATACATATATGAAATGAAATGAAATATGAAATATAAGGAAACAAACTCATAACACAGTTGTGACAGAATTGAGAAACTTTGGATTTGCTTTATATTAACTCTCGAGGGAGAAAAAACTCTATTACAATCGACCCAAAAAGGTCCAAACCTTGTTCCTTCCTTCTATTGTATATTTATACAAATTTACATATGATGGAATCCCAATCGTTCTAGGATTTTCAGTTACAATGAGAAGGAGATCAATCGTTTCATTTCTTTATCCTATGTCTTTATTTGGTACCAGAATCCTATCTTCTCGCATGCTCGGTACAAGTGACACATGTTTCCACTAGCCGAGATATCAACCTTGAAGGTTCTGCTTGACAATTGGCCTAAAAAATGTAACAATCTCTGACTAATTGCGGCAACCTTTCTTCCATCTGTTGGTCTAGGGTGTCGATAGTGCACAATTGCACACTTGGTTTAATTATCCATTTATCTATTTGAACTATGTCTACCAGAGTTACTTGTGAGACTTCGGCCTAATCTCTTTCTTCTTTCTCATTTATATCAAGCGAGAGTTTCGCCATATTCATTTGGCTCAGTGTCTCATCATTACTCTCGCTATCAATGCCTAACAGATTTCCATCTATAGAACTGAAAGCCTCTTCACAGGATTTCCTTACTTTCTTGGCTTGCAATTTTCCTTCTGATATGCTGCATTCCCATTCTTTCAACAAAATATTACCTCGGGTCTATTATGAAATGGAAAACTTAGAACTTTTCCCCAATTTCCTATTTGTTGTAGCTATTACAGCCTCTTGAAATGCGACCCGAGCTACTCCAGCTTCTCTCTCTCTGACAGATAAGTTTTCTAATACTTGATAAATAAGAAGACAATTGTCCCGAATCGTCTCTACCTTGGCAAGTAAACTTCTCTAGGCTGCAGAAACCCTACTCCGAATCTCCATAGCCTGGGACTGGAATATCCTGATATTTATAACTTGGCTTTTGGCGAACTCTAATCTAACCTGTAGTTGTCCTATCAAGTCTCTTTGTTGGCCTACCTGTATTTGACTGGTTTGAGCTACCAGCTCTTCCTGTTCGAGCTTACCTTTGAGTAGCTCAATTTCCTTTTTATTGGCCATCCTTGCTTGTTCTATTCCTGTGTTTACCTGGTCTTTAGCAACTTCTTCTGTTGTGGCTAGTTTAGCTTCTAAGGTTTTTATGAGGCGATTTTTTCGCTTCAGCTGATTTTTCAAAACCTCGACTAAAATTTGGTTTGTCATAGCATGCGCCCCTAATGATATGGCTATTTCTATCATGAATTCTTCCTTCTTCATATCTTTCCCATCGGTCAACACCTTTAACTTATTGGCCATTGATCCCTCTTCTTGATAGAATTCTCTTTTTACCATAGATTTTCTCTTTTTATCAAAAAATAACTCATTTGGCGAAAGCTCTTCCATCCTTATAGGTCTCAATTCTTTATTGAAAATCCACCCTGTGTCTATGTTCCCCTTAGTTGACTGTAAGGGAGTAATGGAGGCGATGGGATCTCTAATTTTCTTAGTTGATTGGCCTGGAGTGGCAACTGGAGTCTTCTTTTTCGGCGGATCAGGAGTTTTCATTTCTGGTTTCAGACTCCCAGTTTGCTCTCTCTTGTCCTGATGTTTTTCTTGTCTGGGTGTTGTATCTTTGGAGCCTTCGGCTTCTTTTTGTTGTACTTCTGTTGTTATTGGATTCTCACCCCGCAATACTGGGGGAAGACAACTCCATCGATGATCTTGGAATTTTAAAACATCGGCCCTCTCTTTAGGTGCCAGGGCTTGTATCCGAGCCAAAACCTCGGCATAAGATCTCGTGCCTTGGAAAATGTCATCCAAGAGTGAATTTTCATGTTCGAACCTTTTAAGCCCGCAACTAGCTAAGTGATTACTTACAACCCTTTGTGGATCGTGCTTTTTGAATTCGACCTGAACCAATTTTAGGTTCTCCAGGGCTCTTGCCTCAGCTTTAGCATGCCCGAAATCTAACAAAGAATAGGAACTTAAATGAATAGGAAAAGGTGGCCATACCTTCTTAGAATATCCCTTAAGCTCCCTGCTTATGCCACCAATTATGGTTTGTCTGGCAATCTCACGGAAAGCCAGCCTATCAAGTATGAATAATGGTAAGGCATTTGGAGGAACAGAAGCGCCAAAAAACCTGAGATATGAAAATTCTGCTTCCAAGTACCAGTTGGCTATACTGCTCATATTTATCGCGATACTGTCTGAGATTTTGGGTGGCGGGTGGTCGAAGATAGTGACATGCAGTGGTACCATCACCCAGTTAAAGATTTCATACACAAAATCTGAGGCTTTGTCTTCCCACAACTTTGAATGGTAGACGTGGATGGGCTCAGCCTCCGATGGAGTCCAGCTCCAACTCATTAAGGAAAAGGTGTCAGAAAATACTCGGTGTCCATTATATACACGAAAATAAAGAATGAAGCAATATTTCCGCTCTCCCTCTGCTCTCGATACTCCGTAACTCGACTAGTCAAACTATTAGACAGTATTTTAGCCCAGTCGAAGGAATAGCCTTCGGCAATCGTGTGAATTAGAGGCACCCACTGAAGGAAAAAATGTGTGGTGTCCTCTCTCCCATATAATCTGTAGGTCATCATAGCGATATATTTGAACTGTGGTTCCAGAGAAGCTATTGAATATATACCATTACTGTCCGCCCTAATTTTCGTAGGGTGTGAAACCCAATCTTTGATTAAACTAGACATAGTCTTGTTGTACTGCACACATTCCTTATGTTTAAAATTCTCCAGGAATTCAGCATTGTAAACAAAGTTTGACATGGCTGGCAACTTGTACATAGCCTGCAATTGTTCCGGTCTGAAAGTCCCAATGGTGACCCTCTGCTCGTTGAAGATGGTTCTGGTTGGTATATCTACATGGTCTAATGCCCACCGAACCATATCGTAGTAAGGGAGAAGACGTGTCCTAGCTGCTACTTTATGCATTTGATCTTGGACGACGATCTTATACTTGGTGATCAGATCATCTTTTTCATTTTCACTGGAATCATCCGAAACATCTACCAATTCGGACTATAGAACCTTAGAAATATATGACCAGGTCCTGACAGAGTCGACACTTCAAGGTGAAGTATCAGAAACGTTGTCTGAACCTTGCCCTGAAACCTCAGTAGTGGCTTTAGACGCTTTTTGTGGGTCCATGGCGGGGGATTCTACTTTAGCTCTCCTGCAATAAAAATATGTATACATACAGAAATCAGTTCGCTCTAGAAAGGTTTGCTCTGTGTAGAATAGGAATGAAATTTGTGACAACAAATAAAAGATCCATGCCTTTGACCATTTAAAACTAGGTCATCCTTAGGAACAGAATGGTCAAATCATTCTTAAATATAAATTTAGCAATAAAAACCAAATCCTTACTTATCGATTTTCCTCATTTCCAATTAATGTCTTAGATTTTGACAGTATGTAATGCAAGTTGGAGCAAGGAAAGCTTAAAATTGCCTCGTAGACTGTGCATATTAATTTTCATATTAGAACACTGGCAATGCTGGCTTAACTTAAGTAATCAGGCCTTTTTGAATGTTAATTAATCTTTCTGCATTTGCCTCATCGGGATCTTTCACTTTAACCCTTTAAACCTCTAAAACTCGAGGTTGTGATAATTAGCTTTGGTTAATAAAAAACGTAACCATGATTAGGCGTTTAATTAATTACATTGTTATTTATATCGCGACTTCATGACTCGGGGCTTCGAAGGTATAGCTTTCGGGAGGCTTGTATGCCAAGTTGCGAAATCACGAGATTGTGATGATATGATCTAATTAAATTGGAGGATAAAACCAGATTAAGTGTTTAATTAATTACGTTTCTATTTTTATTGCGACTTCGCGACTCGGGGCTTCTAAGGTATAAATTTTGAGGGAAAATACGTCGAGTTGTGAATTCTCGACAGAGCTTAACTGCGGCTAAAATTTTTACCTTTAACATTAACTCGAGTTACTAAAACAATAATCTCGCAGTTTCGACTATCGGGTTTACAACGGTAAGACTTTGGGAGCTAGAAAACGTTGAGACACGAAATCTCGATGATGCTTAGCTGCGGTTTAGAGTATTTTTACTCTCGGTAATGGTCTGGGTAAAAATTTTAAAACTAGTTCATTGTTTCACCCCTCGGGACTTGTAAACTATGTGATCTATAACTTCTAACATGCGACATCCCAAGGTAAAAAGGAGAGACTTGTTTAAACAATTAAAATAAAATAAATCATGCCTTAAGAGTATGATAACCGTCATTGTTTACGTGATGAGACTTCTGAGATTTTGGGAAAAATAAAGGAAAATATGAAAACCAGCTTTCGATTTCAAGCATTAAGATATGAAATTTTAAACAGGCTAAAAAACAAAAAACAAAGGCGGCTCCAACATAGGCTCCAACTAGGGATCTCGTTTTCCTGCAAGACGGGAAGAACAGTAGACCATGTGCATATATTGGGTAAATGGAGTCAATGGCTTTAATCCAGCAAAAATGTTCCTTAGAACAAGATACCGAAGGGGCAAAAGACTTCATCTTTTACCTTCGAAAATCTTTCAAAACTCAGATACTTTTTTCACTTAGTTGTAGTCCCTTTCACGACTTTCTCCTTCCCGTTATTGAATTCAAGTTTGTGTTGAGACAATCAAAATAGTTCTAGGAGACCTGTTGACGGGCGAAAATGAACGCTCGCCAACTGGAAGAGTGGATCCGGTCTGGGTTTGTCTAAATAACCCAAGCCATTTGGGATGATCCACCCTTACGAGTTTAGCGACTCCATTGGCCGATCTAAGTCCTAGGAAAACAAAAGAAAAATACACTAAGGACCTAATCTAAATGAAAAAAAATAACTAAAGAAAACTAATAAGCAAATCTGAAATATCTATATATACAATCTACTGTCTCATAATAATTTTATGAAATTAAATGTTGGACTATTAACAGAATTAAATCTTAATCACAAATGTACAATATTTACAGATTGCAGATTTTAAATCGAAAACCTGAAAAATCCATTTGTGGGCTGTCCTATGACAGCAAGGTCACTATTTTTTATTTTTTATAATATTTTATGAGAAAGAAATTAAACAAAAACTATCTAAGCTAAGAAACTAAAATAACAATTCTAACTATAAATCTGAACTATACATATATCTATCTAAACTACTTAAATGACACTAATAAATTAACTATCAAATAACAAATAGCAAACTGACCTGAAGTAATGCTTTCCCATTTGTCCTATGTAAAGGATCTAGTTCAGCTGTTCGATGGGAAGAAACCCGCACTAGATTCTCTGCAAGCTTCTTGTAAACTAGAAGCAGTAGTGCTCTTTGAATATCAACAACAGAACAAACAAGACATAAAATTGACAACAATGTTATGATTTACAAATCATCACAATTGGATAAACCCATATGTAAAGATTTGTACAAAATGATTCATTTAACGAAGAAGGTAAACCTTTAATTCCTTAAATTGAAACAAAGTGAATGTTGTACTTTTTAAAATAAGAGAGATCAGACATGGACAACATATAAACCAAATCACATCAACCTACAACGAATTATGATAGCTAAAGTAGTCGATAATTGACTGCAAACTGATATGAAGAAAACTTGAAATAAAAGTTAAATATATTGAAAGTTAAAGATGTTACAAGACATCAACTTTCATCTCAGTCTGAATCATAAACACATAGCCTAGTTCTCCCAATAGTGATGATGATGATCCATTACAAAAAATAACAAGTATTTAAAGACCACAGGGTAAAACATCCCTGTGGGAATTGTCAAAGTAGTTTACAAAAAATCTGGGAATAATCTCCCAAGTCCCTATTTTTGCCTATGACTAACAACTGAAAACTATATCTAAACTGCTCCAGCATGTCCAATTTGTCAATGAAATTCATGGGTACCTGTAAGTAGACAAGAATACAGAAGTTTAGATAGTGTTTTATTGATAAAACTGACAGAAATCTAATTTTTAAGATTAGCTACAGAATCTTGTGATTCTATAGCTAGTCTAATTTGAAAACAGAATCGTTTTTAATCAATCCAAATCTAATAGAAATATATCGAACCTATTAAACCAAATCCTTAATTACTAATTCCAAACAAAGCGAATCATTCATACCACAATGAATCAAACTTGTATGCAAATTGAAACAAATGAAATCGTAATTGAATTAATCAAATGATAACAAGATATGTGAGATTTGTCAAACAAATTTTATTACCAATTCGAAACATACAGAATCGATTGATAGTTGGGAAACCACCGAAATCATCTCTTGAACCAATTTCAAAACAGACTATAATCGATTTAGCCAAGTTTTTCATACGAATTCAATAGAGACAAAATATGTCAATCTGAACTTAACAGAATCATTTTACGAATCAAATAGATTATGTTGTATTTGTCAAACCAATATTTAATATTGATGCATTGCATACATGAAAGGCCATGCTAATCCAAGCATACAGAATTGTCTCAAAATCAAGCCAAAAGAAATGAATCGAGCTAGTTTGGGGCCGACACAATCATTATGCTTATTGCAAAATCATATCAATCAAAACACAGCTGTGTCCTATTTTAGCAAAGAAATTCTCTGTACAGATCGAATGCAATCAAAGAGAAAATATTCATTCAAAACAAAACAAAAACGTTTTTGGTAAATCGAAGTCAACAGGATTGTTTTTAGTCTATTAAAAGCAAACAGAACTAATCAAAAGCAAACCCGATCGAAAACAAATCAATCTTTAAAACTAATTCAAGAACAATAAAATCGCATTAACCAAATGATAACTTCTTCTGAGTTTAGCAATCAAATCTTCTGTACATGATTCATAACGAAATTGAAAGTAATAGAATTATTTTAAATCTATCAAAATGAACAGAGCTAATCGAAAGCAAACCCAATCCGTTATATTAATTCAAGCAAAATCATAAAGAAAAATCTATGTTGAAATATATACCTGGGCAGTAAGAAAACAAGTCGGTCATGATAATTTTGAATTGACAAAGGCCATTGTTGCTTTGACATTTCTGAAGACAATTGAACTGGTGGTTTTTTGTTTCTTTTCGTTGGCTTGTAGCCTGTCGTATCCTTCGCCAACACTGTCACCCGTTCTTCTAATGATTTGATCTTTGATTGCAACAGGGGAACATCGGTGTAATAACGTTCTAGCCAAGCATTACATTGGGTACATGGTGGTTGATCGGGCTTTGGCATCACAGGCGAGGGTTTGTTCAAGTTACCAGGGGTTTCCTTGTGCAGCTTGATTCCCGAGTAGTTTGGGTCGTTTTTGAGGCACGGAGGTAAGTTGGAGACATAATCGTAGGGTTCCTTAGAGCAGAGGCCCTGAGAATAGGGGTATTCCTCAGCTAGGAAACGTTCAATTTCGGAGTTCGAGTCCTCGCTCAACACTATTGGCTTTTGATCAACATTTTGCTTGGGCTTATTCCTCGCACATTTGGATAGCCATCGTGCATTTTTCTTCCCTTTACTGTTGACACCAGTATCACCTTTGCCTTTCTTACTCACAGGTCTTTTGACAGCCTTAATATCGTCCTTAGCACATGGGTTGGCCACGACATTGGGTAGGTCCATGTCAGGGAAATCCGAGGGTTTGACAGGGGGTAGAAGGATGTGAAGTGGCACGACTAGTCCAACCAATGTTTCAATAACCACAACCTTGTCCACTTGGATAGACTCGGGAGTGGCAAATCCATTCCTAGATAGGAAGGCTTGCCAACAATCACCATTAAGGCTCAAATGGTCGACGATAATGAGTTTGATCAAGCAGTGATGGAAAAGGTTGTTATTAGCCTTCTCATGCTTGAATCTTTTGGACATCTTGTAAAGACTACGCAAGAGATAATGAGGCATATTCAAAGGGTAGCCTATAAAATTCATCAATAACTAGAGATGATATAGAAATACCAAGCCATAACGACCCTCGCAGGTCACAAACTGTTTAACAATCACTAAAAGATCGTGCCACCTGGGTTTGAGGGTAGTGATAGGCATACCTTTATCATAACTAACAATCTTTCTTGAAGTGAATAGAAGTGGCCACGACACCTCGTCTACTCTGGAATTTTTATACCACCTTTTCCCTGTAGCTTAGGAATTCTTCACTTAGCTCGAGTTGTACGTCTCCCACCTTAGCCCTGCATCCATCAAAGGTGAGGGTGAATTTTTGGGCAACAGAAAGGTTGAAACCCTCAAACCTTTGAATGAATACCAGCCACCACCATTTTCCAAATCCTTTCGAGCATTGTCGAACAGTAGGAGTGTTTGGATACCATTTGGCTCTATGCGCACCATAGGTGCCATAGACGGGAGCACACGGTGAGCCAGGTGAATGGGAAAGGGTTTGGACAGGGTATTCGCGAGATCGAATAACTCACAGACTTCCCCGAAAATCAACAGAGGTGACCCGGGATAGGGGGAAAGCATTAATGCCCGAATGTGCGAGGGTGGTGGAACTAGATCAACCATGCTAAATAGTCACTTCCCAATGTACAACTGACAGCACATATAGCGATTCAAATCACTATTGCATATGTTAAAAACAATGTCATTCAAACAATTAATGAAATCCATGGTAAGTCGACCCAAAAAAATCGCATAAGCATAGCGTTTACATAGTTTTTAAAACCAAAACAATGATTCGAAATTAACACCAAGGGTTCAATCATATCAAATATGTGTTGTATGAAATGATTACACCAAGGGTCTAACCATAACGTCAACGTATTTTCATGAAACCAATGTGCCAAGGAATTTGATCAAAGTACATCAAACCACCAATAAATCAATGATTGAATCACAATCGTTAGAAAATCATCACGGTCTCATAAAAATTGAAATCATATTAACAACAAACATGCCAAATGAGTAAAGATTTTGGAGTCTTGTCAACTGTGCGACTATAATTAAATTGGAAATTTGATGAACACATAGACAAGAGTGACCATAATAATCCAGTGACGATTTTAATGCCATTGATGTGACTTCGAAATCAAAGTTTTCACGCTTGCAGTCGTGAAAACTAGAACAGAAGTAGGTGTGCAAATGCACAAAATAATAGTGTTGTTTTATTCAAAGATTGCGATGAAAATCATGGGTTGCAAAACACTGGTGTAGGCAGCTTATAAGGATAGGATAAAAATGCAAATTGGCTGCCAACAATGGCGACACACTGGTAGAAGCAGTTATCTCTGCCAAAAAAACAAATTCAGATTAGGATAACAGGAATAATTCCAACAGAAATAACCAGAAAATTGTTTAAACATCATCAATGATCAAATATTCCAGCAGTGTTTAAAGGATGAAAACTGATAGCAGTCTTAAGACAAGCGAGCCACGATATTAAAGATAAAATCTCCAATACTGTTGACAGAGCCACTACTGCCAGCAGGCGTCCATAGCCTCGACAGGGTTGCCATTTAACCCACTCTGATATCTGTATCCTGCCAAGAAGTTCCAGATCAGAATAAAGGACATTTTAAGGTCAAGAGGTTTCATATTTGCAAATTTTCATATACCCGACATTGCTTCGCTGCCAGCGGGCCTGTTCAGTACCCCGACAAAGTTGTCTTGGCATCATTCATGCATTTACCCGCTTCCAATAGACCTGTTCAGCATCCCGACGGGTTTACAAGCACTTCCCACAGCTCTTTTATTTTGTTTTTTAATGATATATAGTCGAGCGGGGTGACGCTGAAAATTATGATATTTTAGCATATTTTTACAGACCTCGAAAGAATTTTTTAACAGTCCTTCATTAAGATCCAGAGATAGTTTATTTACAAAACCGACCTTCTAAGGCAGGGAGACATCTTTTGAGGTATTCCCTTAAGGAATAGGGACAGCGTAAAAAGATAATGGATGATTGTGACAGGCTTCACTCACAGATCGAAATCAGTTAACTTCTTTCAAACAACAGTCTTTTCAACAGAAATGTAAATTTCAGAAGTATATTATAATTGATGTTTAGATGATTTTCAGCAGTAGTTTTAGTGAGAGAATTTTTTTTTTTCCTTGTTTGAATAGTTCAGCATGCAGGTATGTGTATTTCCAAAAACAAAAACTGATAAGCGCAAGGAAAAATTCAAAGCCAAAACAACAAAAGAAAAGAAAACAAAAGAAAGATATGTACATAGTATACAAAGGGTTGTCATCAAGCTAAATATCTTTTTAGAGCTTGGCGATTCACCGGATAGGTGTCAGTCTATCCTTCTAGATTCTGCAATTAGAAAAAGCTGGGACCCAATTTCTCAGCAATTAAGAACGGTCCAAGCCATAAGTTTTGAAATTTCATGTGCTCTCCCTTTCCCTCATGCGGTTTGTCCCATTTCAAGACGAGGTCACCTACTTCGAAGTTCCTATCAGAGGCAGAGTTAGAATCGAACCATCTTTTGACCACTAGTTGATGCTGATCTAACTTACGTTTAGCTTGAGCTCTTACCTCTTCTAGTTTCATTAAAGAGTTAATTCGGTTTTCCAAAGGGGGACAGTCCTCTTCTTGTATTTTCTGCGATAGCTGTAGTGAGGGAAGAAGAATGTGTGGTGGCAGAATTGCTTCTCTGCCATAAACGAGAAAGAAGGGAGAGTTACCTACAATAGTTTTTGGTGTTACCCTATCAGCCCAGATTGCGTTTAACAGTGCATTATGCCAGTTTTTGTGATTCTCTACTACCGTTCTCTTGATAATTTTAATCAGATTCTTATTTGTCGATTCTGCCAATCCATTACCCTAGGGGTAGTAGCTAGCAGAATACTTCAATTTAATTCCTTTTTCTAAAGCGAACTCACTCATCTCAAGAGATGAAAAATAAGAGGCATTATCGAATACTAAACAGTCAGGGATACCAAAACAAGTAATAATATTCAAATTTAAAAAGGCAATTACCTGATTGGTATTCACAGTTCTTAATGAAGCAGCTTCAGACCACCTGGTAAAGTAATCTGTGGCTGTTATGATAAAATTTTGTTGTTGTGAGGATGGCGGATTGATTGGACCTATAATATCAAGCCCCCACTGCTAAAAAGGAGAGTCTACTAGAACAGGATGCAAAGGAAAGGATGGTTTCTGTAACTGCCCTGATGCTTTTTGGCAAATAATACACTTGTGACACAAGGCATGGGCATCTCTAAAAAGTGTGGGCCAGTAATAACCAGCTCTCAAAACTTTATGGGCAGTGGTGTCACCACCAAAATGCCCACCAGCTTCTCCTGCATGCAACTCTAGCAAGACTTTTTCTGCTTCGTCTTTCTCAAGACAGCGCATCAATACGCCATCAAAATTTTGACGAAACAGAATACCATTAACCAAATGAAAGGAGGTAGAATTTAATCTCAATGCTCTTCTTTTAGTGGGATCCAGGTGATGGGGGGCTGACCCATGTTCAAGACAAATTTTATATCATCATACCAGGAACTGATAGAGTTTTATGCACAGAAGATTACATTTTGATTGTGCTGTCCTAGGTTTGACCTATCATTTTCTTCTTACTATCCTATTGCTGAATCAACAACTAACTTGCATAACCCTTGGCCTCTCACTATCTGAGCTGGGGTAATTTCTATTTCGTACTCTTGTAAGGAGGTAACCCAGTTAGCCCTCTTTTCACCTAGTTCTTTATGCACTAACATGTTCTTGACGGCTGGATAAGGGACACTAACTTTCGTCCTAGATTTCAAAAGATAAGACCGAAAGTGCTTGACTACTTTGAAAATAGCGTAGGCTTGCTGATCAACCACTGGGTAATTAAGTTTCACGCCTTTGAAAGCAGATCTCATAAAGGCAATGGGTACTTCATTGTTTTCAGCGTTCTTTTGAGTTAGGACGGCAACGTAGGAGCGGTCAGAAGAAAAAGTGTAGAGTGTGAAGTCTTGGGAAAAGTCGGGGCTCATGAGAGAAGGAGCGTCTATTATGGCCTCTTTTATTGCATTAAAATCTTTATTTTCTAAGGGTCCCCAATGATATTGTGAGTCTTTCTTAATTAGGTTCTGTAAAGGTCTGACCATTTCGAAGAAACTGGGGACGAATCTCCTGAAAAAGTTTATCTGGCCTAAGAAAGACTGCATAGACTTTTTGGATGTTGGAGGGGGAAGTTTCGAGATGACTTGAATCCTTTTGGGGTCGATAATCATCCCTTTTCTAGACACAATAAATCCTAAGAGTTTACCTTGTTCTACTGCGAAGATGGATTTTTTAGGATTTAAGTAAATTTCGTATTTACGGCATCGCAGTAGAACAACTCTTAAATGAGCTAGATGATTAGTTTTGTTTTTTGAAAACATAGTAACATCATCTAAGTAAACTACGACAGACTGATTGATTAAGCCTCGGAAAGTGATGTCCATTGCTCTCTGAAAAGTGGCACCGGCATTAGTCAATCCAAAGGGCATTTCTCGATAAGCGTAGGTGCCCCATGGAGTGCGGAAGGTAGTTTTAAGTTGGTCTGGAGGAGACATCATGACTTGGTTGTACCCTGAGAAACCATCCAATAAAGATAGCCTCTCAGAACCAGATACCTGTTGAAGGATATGTTCCATGGGTGGGACAGGATAGTTGTCTTTATCAGACGCTCTATTAAGGTTTCGGAAATCGACGCATAGTCAAATTTCCCCACTTTTCTTCCGGACAGGGACAAGGTTAGAAACCCATTGAGTGTGCCTAACTGGGAAAATTATCTTAGCATTCAGGAGTTTATTTAATTCTTTTTTGACGGTCGGTTCGAGCTTAGGGTGCATTTTTCTTAATTTTTGTTGAAAGGGTAAGGTTTGGGATTTCATAGGAATGACGTGTTCTATGATGTTAGGGTCGAAAGTTTTAAGGTCATCATAAGTCCACGCAAAAACATCTTTAAATTCTTTAAACAATTTAACAAATGCGGCTTTTTCTTGTTCAGAACAACCCACCCCTAAATTAATGCACTGTGGATTGTCATTAGTTCCTAAGTTTACTTTTTCATATGATAACGAGGAACTATTGGTTTTACAGTTGACCGATTTTTTGAATTTATCTTGAAGATCGTAAAATTTCTCTAATCTAACTACAGACTTAGGGATCGAATTTACCATGTCCGATGAACATTTAGGAGTTCTTGGATCTGGTATTACCATGAAATCACGCAAATTGTCATCATGAGTGCATTCATCGATCACCGTGCCTTGAAAAGTTTCCTCCATATGCAGGAAGTGAATGATCTGTTGATCGTCATTGAAGACTCTCCAGTTAGTCATGTTTTCAGGAACAGATGGTCTGAAAAACAGTTCGACGGAGAATGCGTCTGGGGACAAGCCTTCTGCAGGAAAGAGTTTGGAAGCTACATTAGCTAATAGATCAGCTTCAGAGTTATTCAATCTAGGAATAGAATTTATATTGAAAGTAGAAAACTTATTCATTGAATTCCATACCTCGGATTGGTAGATTTTAAGATGAGGAGACAGACAGTGGATAGAGTCTCTTACCTGTCTAACCATGATTTCGGAATCGCCAAAGACAACCAAATTTTGAATGTTCATATCTAAAGCTTTTATGAGGCCCTGCAGTAAAGCCTCATATTCTGATGTGTTATTAGTACATTCAAATTCTAGCCTACATGCGATCGGGGTTTTGTTACCTGAGGGATCAATAATAACGCAACCTGCACCAGCTCCTTCTTTGGACTTTGATCCGTCAAAATAAAGAGACCAAATTTGATTTTTATTGGGTGCATGAGACCATTGTGAAGAAGCTACTAGTTGTACATATGCTACAATCTCGTACTGTTGTTCTGGGTTGGTGATAGCTGAAGTCTCGGCGATGAAATTTCAGAAAAAGGTATCCATCCCTTGTACTTCGGGTGAATCAACAGAAGGGGTAAATGGTTCGTTGGGATCATTCAAATCTGTGACTGTGAACTTAAGGTAGCGTTCACAATTTACCTTGATCTTGTTGGGCTTGCCATTCTCTGGAAGCCACAGGTGAGACCAATCTGTCGCGAAATAGTCGTGTAGCTTCTCCAACTAGTCCCTGCTTAAAAACAGACCATACATTTCTGGAATATCGACAACAATAATATCAATTACTTGATGAACCTTGGGGTTAGACGATAATCTTATAAGCACATTCCTTAATTCGCCTACAACTTTAACACTGGTTTGATCAAGTTGGATGATTTTTAAAGTGGATGGTTCGACTTCAGCGTTAATATTCTGACATACAGACCATGGCATCACATTGGATGACGCTCCTGAGTCTACCATACAATTGTGCACGTTTCTATTAAGGATTTCGAAAGTTAACAAAAATGGAGGTACCTTTCTGCAAGTACTAAGTGTGGAAGCTTGTGGCTTTTTACTCGCAATCTCTAAAGCTAATTTATCCACATTATTTACATTATTTACAGGAAGGCTTCCTTTATCATGAGGATCAGGATTATTCTTAGTGGAAGTCTTCTGAGGAACTTTGTTCTGAACAACCCTGTTTGAATTACCATTTTTTCTATTCTCTGCGATGTTCTGTAACATTTTTTGTAGCAGAAATGGAAACTTTAATAACTCATAAACAGAAATGTTAGCCCTTAAATTTTTAAGATCTTCAACTAAATCATAATCTAAGTTTGGGTTTACATGACTCTGTTTAGTTTCATCTGGTTTAGATTGCTTTGGGGGCAAAGTTGTAGTGTTTTCGGAAGAAGGTTTGTTTGTTGTCTTACTCCTAGTATTGTAGGGATGGACTGTCTCAAAGTTAGCTTGAAAGATGCTATCCGAGAAGTGTCCAAAAATGTTCAGAGAAGATTCTTCTTCTTGAACTATATCTTGTTCAACTACCTCCTTGGGAATCTCGGGAGGCATCAAGTTATCCTGGGATTCTAGAATTGTTTGAAGGGTGTATTGTAGACTTTCTAGATTAAGGCCTTCAGTATTTGGATTAGGTCGGTTGGTGGGAAAAGGCTTCCTGAACGGGGGTTTGTAAGGCCCTTTTCTTGAAGAAGATTCTTTGGCCGTCCTTTTTAAATATATAACTTGATTTGACAGTTTTTGAACGACTTTAGTTAAGTTTTCTAAATCAGAGCTTTCAGGTTGTGTTTTATTTTGAGCAGGTCTAGGGAGGATTTCGATCTTCTTTTTGGAAGATGAACTAGTCTTTGTTTCGTTTCTAGTAGTGTCTTTTAAACTAAGTATTTCTTTTTCAATCTGGCTGGCCTCTTCGAAGGCCTCTAACAACGTGGCTTTCTTAGATCATTTAACCCAAATGGATATACTTTGATGCAAGGCTTTAGTATAGTATGTTATGATAAGATTCTCGGTAGGCATGGAATCCGTAGGGATTCGGTTCTTAAGTGTTAAGAATCTTTGATTAAAGTCTTTAATTTTCTCTTTTGGGTTCATTCTTAAGCTAGAAATCTCCATAACCAAGACTTCCGGGGACTTATCGTCTCCGAAATTTTCCAAAAAACATGACTCAAACTTTTCCCAAGACACGATGGTATGGGGTTGTTGGGAAAAGTACCAGGTAGAGACATTGCCCTCGAAAGTATAGGGGAACAACCTACAGACTACGTCTTCATGCTCGACATTATGGAGTCCAATGGCTAACATAAAAATTTTAATGTGATCTTCTGCGATCTGTTTAGAGTCAGGGTCAAACTTGGGAAGCCACTTCTCCAGATGTTTGGGTAAGGGATGTTATGCTCCAGGTACGGCTACTGCATCCTGGTCGAGCCATGGTCTGGAAGGATTGTTCTGGTTGGCCATTGGTGTAGATGGCGTGGAAGGCTGAGAAGGGGAACTGCCTTCGTTGAAAGAGTATTCTCCAGAAGAAGAAGGAGGTGATGGAGGTGGTGAGGGAGGTATTCCAGATCCCCCTCCAACAAGAGTGAGGATTGGATCTGTAGGGTTCACAGTGAGGTTAGTGCCTCTGAGTTGTTCTCTGATATCATAGAAATCTAAAGGTTGGTCCAAAGGTCGATTTGGTTGCCTTAAACAGGCTAAGGTGCTATGTGTTCTTAAGAGAGATTGGTAGACAATCTCTTGTATGTCACCACCTGTAGGATTTGGAATTGCTGGTTCGACTGTGATCCGTAGATCGTCGTTTGATGTGGTTGCTATTTGAGGGGGAATGTTGTCATTCGAATGACTTCTTGTCACTATAGGTGAGCTATTAGGTGGTGGAGGAGTCTTACAACCGCCTCGTGCCATTAATAAATTCCAGGCCCTCCTTCTAGCACCATTTGTTGACGGACGAAAATGAACGCTCACCAACTGGAAGAGTGGATCCGGTCCAGGGTTGTCTAAATAACCCAAGTCGTTTGGGATGATCCACCCTTACGGGTTTAGCGGCTCCGTTGGCTGATCTAAGTCCTAGGAAAATAAAAGAAAACTACACTAAGGAACTAATCTAAATGAAAAAAAATAACTAAAGAAAACTAATAAGCAAATCTGAAATATCTATATATACAATCTACTGTCTAGTAATAATTTTATGAAATTAAATGTTGGACTATTAATAGAATTAAATCTTAATCACAAATTTACAATATTTACAGATTGCAGATTTTAAATCGAAAACCTGAAAAAGCGATTTGTGGGCTGTCCTATGACAGCAAGGTTACTATTTTTTATTTTTCATAATCTTTTATGAGAAAGAAATTAAACAAAAACTATCTAAGCTAAGCAACTAAAATAACAATTCTAACTATAAATATGAACTATACATATATCTATCTAAACTACTTAAATGACACTAATAAATTAACTATCAAATAACAAATAGCAAACTGACCTAAAGTAATGCTTTCCCATTTGTCCTGTGTAAAGGATCCAGTTCAGCTGTTCGATGGGAGGAAACCTGCACTAGATTCTCTAAAAGCTTCTTGTAAACCAGAAGCAACAATGCTCTTTGAATATCAATAACAGAACAAACAAGACATAAAATTGACAACAATCTTATGATTTACAAATCATCACAATTGGATAAACCCGTATGTAAAGATTTGTACAAAATGATTCATTTAACGAAGAAGGTAAACCTTTAATTCCTTAAATTGAAACAAAGTGAATGCTGTACTTTTTAAAATAAGAGAGATCAGACATGGACAACATATAAACCAAATCACATCAACCTGCAACAAATTATGATAGCTAAAGTAGTCGATAACTGACTGCAAACTGATATGAAGAAATCTTGAAATAAAAGTTAGATATATTGAAAGCTAAAGTTGTTACAAGACATCAACTTTCATATCAGTCTGAATCATAAATCCATAGTCTGGTTCTCCCAACAGTGATGATGATGATCCATTACAAAAAATAACAAGTATTTAAAGACCACAGGGTAAAACATCCCTGTGGGAATTGTCAAAGAAGTTTACAAAAAATCTGGGAATAATCTCCCAAGTCCCTATTTTTGCCTATGACTAACAACTGAAAACTATATCTAAACTGCTACAGCATGTCCAATTTGTCAATGAAATTCGTGGGTACCTACCTGTAAGTAAACAATAATACAGAAGTTTAGATAGTGTTTTATTGATAAAATTGACATAAATCTAATTTTTAAGACTAGCTACAGAATCTTGTGATTCTGTAGTTGGTCTAATTTGAAAACAGAATCGTTTTTAATCAATCCAAATCTAATAGAAATATATTGAACCTATTAAACCAAATCCTTAATTACTAATTCCAAACAAAGTGAATCATTCATACCACAACGAATCAAACTTGTATGCAAATTGAAACAAATGAAATCGTAATTGAATTAATCAAATGATAACAAGATATGTGAGATTTGTCAAACAACTTTTATTACCAATTCGGAACATACAAAATCGATTGACAGTTGGGGAACCAACGAAATCATCTCTTGAACCAATTTCAAAACAGACTATAATCGATTTAGCCAAGTTTTTCATACAAATTCAATAGAGACAAAATATGTCAATCTGAACTTAATAGAATCGTTTTACAAATCAAATAGATTACGTTGTATTTGTCAAACCAATCTTTAATATTGATGCATTGCATACATGAAAGGCCATGCTAATCCAAGCATATAGAATCGTCTCAAAATCAAGCCAAAAGAAATGAATCGAGCTAGTTTGGGGGCGACACAATCGTTATGCTTATTGCAAAATCATATCAATCAAAACATAGTTGTGTCCTATTTTAGCAAAGAAATTCTCTGTACAGATCGAATGCAATCAAAGGGAAAATATTCATTCAAAACAAAACAAAACCGTTTTTGGTAAATCAAAGTCAACATGATTGTTTTTAGTCTATTAAAAGCAAACAGATCTAATCAAAAGCAAACCCGATCGAAAACAAATCAATCTTTTAAACTAATTCGAGAATAATAAAATCGCATTAACCAAATGATAGCTGCATCCGATTTTAGCAATCAAATCTTCTGTACATGATTCATAACGAAATCGAAAGTAACAGAATCATTTTAAATCTATCAAAACGAACAGAGCTAATTGAAAGCAAACCCAATCCGTTATATTAATTCAAGCAAACTCATAAAGAAAAATCTATGTTGAAATATATACCTGGGCAGTAATAAAACAAGTCGGTCATGATAATTTTGAATTGACAAAGGCCGTTGTTGCTTCGACATTTCTGAAGACAATTGAACCGGTGGTTTTTTGTTTCTTTTCGTTGGCTTGTAGCCTATCGTTCTCCTTCGCCAACACCGTCACACGTTCTTATAATGATTTGATCTTTGATTGCAATAGGGGAACGTTGGTGTAATAACGTTCTAACCAAGCATTACATTGGGTACATGGTGGTTGATTGGGATTTGGCATCACAGGTGAGGGTTTGTTCAAGTTACCAGGGGTTTCCTTGTGCAGCTTGATTCCCGGGTAGTTTGGGTCGTTTTTGAGGCACGGAGGTAAGTTGGAGACATAATCGTAGGGTTCCTTAGAGCAGAGGCCTTGATAATAGGGGTATTCCTCAGCTAGGAAACGTTCAATTTCAGATTTTGAGTCCTCGCTCAGCACTATTGGCTTTTGATCAATGTTTTGCTTGGGCTTATTCCTCACACATCTAGATAGCCATCATGTGTTTTTCTTCCCTTTACTGTTGACACCAGTATTACCTTTTCCTTTTTTCCTCATAGGTATTTTGACGTCCTTAATATTGTCCTTAGCACACGGGTTCGCCATGACATTGGGTAGGTCCATGTCAAGGCAATCCGAGGGTTTGACAGGGGGTAGAAGGATGTGAAGTGGCATGGCTGGTCCAACCAATGTTTCAGTAACCACAACCTTGTCCACTTGGATAGACTCGGGAGTGGCAAAGCCATTCCTAGATAGCAAGGCTTGCCAACAATCACCATTAAGGCTCAAATGGTGGACGATAATTAGTTTGATCAAGCAGTGATGGAAAAGGATGCTATCAACCTTCTCACGCTTGAATCTTTTGGACATCTTGTAAAGACTATGCAAGAGATAATGAGGCATATTCAAAGGGTAGCCTATAAAATTCATCAATAACCGGAGATGATATAGAAATACCAAGCCATAACGACCCTCGCAGGTCACAAACTGTTTAACAATCGCTAAAAGATCGTGCCACCTGGGTTTGAGGGTAGTGATAGGCATATCTTTATCACAACTAACAATCTTTCTTGAAGTGAATAGAAGCGGCCACGACACCTCGTCTACTCTGGAATTTTTAAACCACCTTTGCCCTATAGCTAAGCTTAGGAATTCTTCACTTAGCTCGAGTTGTACATCTCCCACCTTAGCCCTGCATCCGTTGAAGGTGAGGGCGAATTGTTGGGCAACCGAAAGGTTGAAACCCTCAAACCTTTGGATGAATACCAGCCAGCCACCATTTTCCAAATCCTTTCGAGCATTGTCGAACAACAGGAGTCTTTGGCTACCATTTGGCCCTATGCACACCACAAGTGCCATAGACGGGAGCACACGGTGAGCCAGGTAAACGGGCAAGGGTTTGGACAGGGTATTCACAGGATTGAATAACTCACAGACTTCCTCGAAAATCAACAGAGGTGACCCGGGATAGGGGGAAGGCATTAATGCCCGAATGTGCGAGGGTGGTAGAACTAGATCAACCATGCAAAACAGTCACTTCCCAATGTACAACCGACGGTGCATATAGCGATTCAAATCACTATTACATATGTTAAAAACAATGCCATTCAAACAATTAATGAAATCCATGGTAATTCGACCCAAAAAAATCGCATAAGCATAGCGTTTGCATAGTTTTTAAAACCAAAACAATGATTCGAAATTAACACCAAGGGTTCGATCATATCAAATATGTGTTGTATGAAATGATTACACCAAGGGTCTAACCACAACGTCAACGTATTTTCATGAAACCAATGCACCAAGGAATTTGATCAAAGTACATCAAACCACCAATAAATCAACGATTGAATCACAATCATTAGAAAATCATCACGGTCTCATAAAAATTGAAATCATATTAACAACAAACATGCCAAATGAGTAAAGATTTTAGAGTCTTGTCAACTGTGCAACTATACTTAAATTGGAAATGCGATGAACACATAGACAAGAGTGACCATAATAATCCAGTGACGATTTTAATTCCATTAATGTGACTTCGAAATCAAAGTTTTCACGCTTGCAGTCGTGAAAACTAGAACAGAAGTAGGTGTGCAAATGCGCAAAATAATAGTGTTGTTTTATTCAAAGATTGCGATGAAAATCATGGGTTGCAAAACACTGGTGTAGGCAGCTTATAAGGATAGGATAAAAATGCAAATTGGCTGCCAACAAGACCCAATAGATCTTGTGGTTATTGGCTTGCATCAAAAGAAACAATTTTTTATGCTTTTAATCAAGAAGCCCTGTCTGAACTTGGGATGTAGATTGGGTTTTGAAAAAATTGGTTACCAGAGCAGAATGATATTCATGTATAACATCCTTACAGATATCTCAGATATTGCTTCCTTGCTAGCGAGCCTATTCAGTACCCCGGTGAAGTTATCTAGCCCTTTTTACTGAATTTCCTTTCACCACTTCGGAATATATTTATGCATTTAAATGCTGAGATGAGGGCAATCATTTCTGAATTTCCTTTCATCGTCTTTTGGGCTAGATGTGGGCAATTATTTCTGAATTTCCTTTCACCACCTGTCTTATAATTTTCTTTTTTAGAGAGCGAAGATGGGGGCAATCAGTTTATATGAGGGCTGATATCTGTGTAATATTTTGCATTATAGGTCTGTCAACTTACTTTGATTAATTGGTACCAACCTTCTCTAAACTTTCACAACACCTTCCTTCATAGGGAGAAAGGGAAAAAATAACTTTTTTGGGGTGTTCTATTTGAGCAAGCCTTAATCCTCCGAAATTGTTGAAAAAACTAGAAAAGTCAGGATCACTTAAGCGTCACTTTGTTTAGCAAGGGACTGAGGAGTTGTGAAGACTAGCTTACTTTTCACAATCTGCTTTGAAGCTCTCAAGGTTAAAACGTAATCTCTTCTCCCTACGTATGTTAAACTAGAAAGATGTTGGATTTTCAAAGGAAAACCAGAAAACAGAAAAGGGTGACAGATGGAGATCTATAAACTGAAAAACAGAGGTAAAAAAATCAAAACTGACTCTTGAAAATCTTTTTCGCGGGCGCTTTACTTTGAGTGACTTGTTTATTTCATCTTATTCTTTCGTAAACGATTTACCATGGAAATGTTCTTTTATTTATTAGTTCAGATGATGTTGCTATATCTTATGAGGTTATCTTGGTTTTCTTTGATAGCGCTTCAGAACAAGTCTTTTAGGAAATCTCACCTTTACCTTACCGTTTCATTTTCTTTCCAAAATATCAAAAAATCTTTTTTATCACCTCTTTAAGCCAATTGATTTTTCGATACACGATTTTCTGTGTACCTCTCCTACTCATTTTGTTTGTAGCTGGAAACCTGTAAAAAGGCAAATATGAAGGTTATTAAGGATTTTTGGAAAGGTGTCGAAAATTTACTAAAGGGAAAGAAAGTTAAAATAGCAAAGCGAAATGAAATATATATACATATGTAAAAAATTCTATATATGAATATACAAGTATTTTTTCTTTTTTTTTTCTTTTTTATGGGAACTGCTTATGTCATATAATGCTTCAAGTAACGCCCATTGACAGGGGCATTGAGGATTTCACCGTCTAGATTTTCTAGCAGGAAAGAATTTTTTCCTTCGAGAGCTGAGACTCTAAATGGCCCATACTAGAGGTGATCGAATTTACCATGTTTCGCTGTTTCTTCCCTCCTTGCATCCCACCTTAAAACCAAATCACCTGGGAGGAAATCTCTGTCCTTTTCCCTATGATCGAATAATGCTTTCATATCATCTTGATACTTTTGCAACCTTTCATCTACTTCGACCCTGTGTTGTTGAACCTCGATTAGTTGGTTAATCCTTTTGGTGACATGATTAGGTTCTTCTTTCTGATCTTGCCACAATTTCATCACAGGAAGTGCTAAATTTATAGGTAACACTACATATGTCCCATATACCATCTGAAAAGGGGAAATGCCGATAGAATTTTTAGTGCCTATACAATTCTCCCACAAGGAATACTTTAAATGCACATGCCAAGACTTTTTGTTTTCATCCAACACTTTCTTAATTATATTGATCAGGCTCTTGTTAGACGACTCGACCAATCCATTTCCTTGGGGGTAGTACGCTATAGAATGGACAAGAACGATATTATACTTTTGGCAGAAGTTGATCATAACCATAGATTTGAAATCCTGGGCATTATCTGTGACTATCTTTCGGGGGCAGCCAAATCTTGACAAGATATTGTCCTCTAAGAAATCTATTACCACCGAGTCAGTTTCCCTTTTGGTTGGAATAGCTTCCACCCATTTAGAAAAGTAGTATGTGGTAGTTAAGACGCACTTGTGTTGGGCACTAGAATGTGGATTAATCTCTCCTATAAAATCTAGCCCCAATTGTTGAAAAGGGGCTTCAGTTTTGACCAAAACTAAAGGTAGCACCGTGAGTTTCTAGTTGCCTACAAATAGCTGACAAGGGTTACAGGCTCAGACCTTGGTGTTAATGTCTGAGAAACATTTTGGCCAGTAATACCCATCCCTCAGAATTTTGTAAGTTGTGGCCCTCCAAGCATGATGTCCTCCACACACTCCTTCATGAAATTCACTTATAACCCTTTCTGTTTCTGATTCGACTAAGAAGATTAAAAAGAAACCAAGTGGGTCTTTCCAATATAGTTGATTTTTTGGCAATACAATACTTAACTGCATGAAGCTTCAAAGTCCTGGATTTTGATGGTGATAGTTCACTTGGGCATTTTAGAGTTAGCAGGTAGGATACTATGTTTTTGTACCATTCTGATGATATGAACTTCTCCTCGATCTTAATTACATTTGTTCGTTCATCAAGCTCATTTATGTTCATGTCTTCCTCACATTCCTGCAGGCAATTTATATTCAGAGCTCTGAGATTTGATTCAGCCAAAATTTTGGCCAGGCCTTGTCCCTTTATCAGTTTAGTAGGTTAGATTTCCAGTTCAAATTCTTGAATCTTGGCAAGCCATCGTCCTCTTTTCCCATCACTGTCTGGTTGTACCAAAATATCTTTCACAGAACTTGTAGGTACATACGTGATTATCTTGGAGTGTAATACATATGTTCTAAATGCCTTCAGTGCTTTTACCATGGTGTATGCTTGTTTTTCTATTATATCATATTTAATTTCTGTGTCTCTGAGGATTTTGCTGAAAAAGGAAATCGGTTGTTCGAAACCCTCTTCATTTTTTTGGAGGAGCATTGCAGCAATCGTGTGTTCAGAGGCAAACGAGAAAATAAGAAATTCTTTTAGATAATCGGGGCTTGCCAATACAGGGGCCTCGTCTATGACTTTCTTAATGTGTGTGAACGATGCTTTGGCCTCTGTTTTCCACTTTACTTCACTGTTCTTTTTCAGCATATCTGTGATCGATTTTACAATTTCAGTGAAATTCGGGATAAATATTCGTAAAAAAATTATTTTTCCTAAGAAAGATTGAATTTCTTTTACATTTATAGGAATGTTTATAGTGTCTATCACTTCAAACCTCTTAGGATCAATCTTAATTCCATCCTTAGATACAATATGACCCAAAATTTTACCTTCTTGCATGGCGAAGTGTGATTTCTTGGGGTTTAAGGACAGACTAACCTGCGGCATTTTTTGAATGTTTGTTTAGGATGTACCAAATGCTCTTCATTGGATTTGGAGAAGACTGTTAAATCATTGAGATAGATGACTATGACCTTATCCCTCTCTCTGATGAAAGCGATGTCCATAGCGCGTTGGAACGTGGATCCTGCATTCATCAAACCGAAAGGCATTTTATCATACATGAACGTACCCCAAGGGATAGTAAAAGTTGTTTTTTCTTTATCTTTTTCATTCATGGAAATTTGATTATATCCAGAGAAACCGTCAATCATAGACATTCTGTTCACCCCAACTACCCTTTCTAGCACATGATCCATTTTAGGAAGCGGATAGTTGTCTTTAAGAGAGAACTTATTTCCACGCACAATCTAATTTACCCACTCTTTTTTTTGACTGGGACCACGTTTTCCACCCAGTCGGAATATCTCAGAGGTACTATAATTTTCGCCTATAAAATCTTCTTCACTTCTCTCTTGACCACATGAAATAAAATGGGGTTCATCTGCCTAAGCTTTTGTCTAAAGGGTTTGACCCCAGGCTTTAGAGGTATCTTGTGATCGATCACAGTAGTGTCGTAGGTTCTTAATTCATCATAAGACCAGGCAAAAATGCCTTTAAATTGTCTGAGTAGATCCTTATACTTGACTTTTATTTCAGGGGGGAGGAGTTTAGATATTTTAACCATCCTGGACTCTTCTTTGGTTCCTATGTCACAGTCCTCAACCTCTTCTAGTTGGGGTTGTAAGGTGGATTTTACAGGTATGTCATTTTGATCAAACAGTCTTTCCAGAGGGATCAATCCTTTTAGAATATGGTTATTTTTTAGGACCATCATGCGATGATTTGCGATTTTGTCTTGGAAAGCTTGAGGGTCCTCTCCTTCTTGCATGATCCATATATGGTCATTCTGATTTTCTTGATCCACGTGAGTTTTGGAAAATTCACCTACTGCTTCGAGAAACTTCTTATTTTTTTCTTCATCCTCAAAAACCTACCAGTGTTGGATATTATCCGGTATAGATGTATTTGTCTCATCTCTATGTGATACTTGAATTTAAAGGTTGTAGGAGGAGTGAAAGTTGAAGCTGCTTTAGCTAATGCATCAGCCTGTAAGTTTTTTATGCGTGGGATGAAGTGGACATTTACAGACGAGAAAAAAATTTCCATCAGATCCCAGGCACAATTTATGTATTCTCTTAATCTAGGATGCTTGGCCTAGTATTTCCGATTTATTTGTTTGACTATCAACTCCACATCTCCATATATCTCTAGGTTTTTTATTTTTAGCTTCCTGGCAGCCTCTAATCCTAAGACCAAGGCTTTGTATTCACATACATTGTTAGTATAATCTATATCCCATTGTAGTCTATAAGAAAAAGGGACAACAAACCTTTCTTCAGGTGCCACAAAAAGCACTCCTGCACTAGCCCCTTCACAAGACAAGGCACCATCAAAAAACATTTTCCAGATACCAGTGCTACACATATCCTCGGTCATGTAACTTGAATCTTCATGTTCTATATCGTTTTCCTCTGTGCAACCATCTAGACTGTCATCAAAAGATAAGATACAATTTCCTAAATCTTGATCTGCAATGTAAATAGGGAAATTGTTCAGATTTTTGGGGTCACTTACTGTATATGCTAACCTTGTCTCCCTGTACAACCAAGTAAATTTCCCACCAAACATAGGAATCTTGGTGTACATCATATCTATTTGAAGAGAACCCCCCAGCTTGGCTCCCCATGACCTAGACAACAGTAAGCCGTACTTGGGGGGAATATCAGCAATGACCACATCCATCAAGATGCTCTTAACTGGGACCTATGCCAAGGTGACTACTAAATCCTTTATCATTCCCATACACTTAACGCTTCTCAAATCAAATGAGTAAAGATCTCTGTAAGGTCTGGTGATATGGAGACCCAATCTGTCCATAATAATTTTAGGCATCACGTTATGTGAGGCTCCAGAGTCGGTGGATCAGGAGTTTTCATTTCTGGTTTCGGACTCCCAGTTTGCTCTCCCATGTCCTGGTGTTTTTCTTGTCTGGGTGTTGTATCTTTGGAGCCTTCGGCTTCTTTTTGTTGTACTTCTACTATTATTGGATTCTCACCCCACAATACTAGGGGAAGACAACTATGTCGATGTTCTTGGAATTTTAAAACATTGGCCCTCGCTTTGGGTGCCAGAGCTTGTATCCAAGCCAAAACCTCGACATAAGATCTCGTGCCTCAGACAATGTCATCAGAGGGAAAATTTTCATGTTCGAACCTTTTAAGCCCACAACTGGCTAAGTGATTACTTACGACCCTTTGTGGATCATGCTTTTTGAATTTGACATGAACCAATTTCAGGTCCTCTAGGGTTGTTGCCTCACCTTTAGCATGCCCGAAATCTAACAAAGAATAAGAACTTAAATGAATAGGAAAAGGTGGCCATACCTTCTTAGAATATCCCTTAAGCTCCCTGCTTATGCCACCAATTACGATTTGTCTGGAAATCTCACGGCAAGCCAACATATCGGGTATGAATAATGGTAAGACATTCAGAGGAACAGAAGCATCGAAAACCTTGAGATATGAAAATTCTGCTTCCACGTACCAGTCAGCTATACTGCTCATATTTACCGCGATACTCTCTGAGATTCTGGCTGGCAGGTGGCTGAAGATAGTGACATGTAGTGGTACCATCACCCAATTAAAGTTTTCATACACAAAATCTGAGGCTTTGTCTTCCCACAGCTTTGAATGGTAGACGTGGATGGGCTCAACCTCCGATGGAGTCTAGCTCCAACTCATCAAGGGAAAAGGTGTTAGAAAACACATGGCATCCATTATATACGTGAACATAAAGAATGAAGCAATCTTTCTGCTCTCCCTCTGTGCTCGATAATCTATAACTCGACTGGTCAAACTATCAGACAGTAGTTTATCCCAATCAAAGGAACAACCTTCGGTGAACATGTCAATTAGAGGCACCCACTAAAGGAAAAAATGTGTGGTGTCCTCTCTCCCATATAATATGTAGGTCATCATAGCAATATATTTGAACTGTGATTCCAGAGAAGCTATTGAATATATACCATTACTGTCTGCCCTGAACTTCGCAGGGTGTGAAACCCAATCTTTGATTAAACCAGACATAGTCTTGTCATATTGCACACATTCCTTTTGTTTAAAATTCTCCAGGAATTCATCATTGTAAACAAACTCCAACACGGCTAGCAACTTGTACATAGCCTGCAATTGTTCAGGTCTGAAATTCCCAATGGTGACCCTCTACTCATTGACGATGGTTCTAGTTGGTATATCTACATGGTCTAATGCCCACCGGACCATATCATAGTAAGGGAGAAGACGTGGCCTAGCCACTACTTTATGCATTTGAGCGTGGACAACAATATTATACTTGGTGATTAGGTCGTCTTTTTCATTTTCACTGGAATCATCCGAAACATCGACCAATTCAGACTGTAGAACCTCAGAAATATATGACCAGGTCCTGACAAAGTCGACACTTCGAGGTGAAGTATCAGAAACGTTGTCTGAACCTTGTCCTGAAACCTCAGCAGTGGCTTTAGATGCTTTTTGCGGGGCCATGGCGGGGGATTCTACTTTATCTCTCATGCAACAAAAATATGTATACATACAGAAATTAGTTCGCTCTAGAAAATTTTTCTCTGCGTAGAATAGGAATGAAATTTGTGACAACAAATAAAAGATCCATTCCTTCAACCATTTAAAACTAGGTCGTCCTTAGGAACAGAATGGTCAGATCATTCTTAAATATAAATTTAGCAATAAAAACCAAATCCTTACTTGTCGATTCGCCTCATTTCCAATTAATGTCTTAGATTTTGACAGTACGTAATGCAAGTTGGTGCAAGGAAAGTTTAAAATTGCCTCGTAGACTGTGCATATTAATTTTCGTATTAGAACACTGGAAATGCTGGCTTAACTTAATTAATCAGGCCTTTTTTAATGTTAATTAATCTTTTAGCATTTTCCTCATTGGGATCTTTCACTTTAACCCTTCAAACCTATAAAACCCGAGGTTGCGATAATTAGCTTTGGTTAATATAAAACATAACCATGATTAGGAGTTTAATTAATTACTTTGTTATTTATATCGTGACTTCGTGACTTGGGGCTTCGAAGGTATAGCTTTCGAGAGGCTTGTATGCCGTGTTGCGAAATCGCAAGATCGCGATGATATGATCTAATTAAATTGGAGGATAAAACCAGATTAAGTGTTTAATTAATTACATTTCTATTTTTATCACGACTTCGCGACTCGAGGCTTTGAAGGTATAACTTTTGAGGGAAAATACATCGAGTTGCGAATTCCTGACAGAGCTTAACCGCGGATAAACTTTTTACCTTTAACATTAACCCGGGTTACTAAAACAAGAATCTCTTGGTTTCGACTATCGAGGTTATGACGGTAAGACTTTGGGAGCTAGAAAACGCTGAGACATGAAATCTTGATGATGCTTAGCTGCGGTTTAGAGTATTTTTACTCTTGGCAATGATCTGGGTAAACTTTTTAAAACTAGTTCACCATTTCACCCCTCGGGACTTGTAAACTATGTGATATATAACTTCCGACATGCGACATCCCGAGGTAAAAAGGAGAGACTCGTTTAAACGATTAAAAGAAAATAAAGCATGCCTTAAGAGTATGATAATCGTCATTGCTTACGTGATGAGACTTCTGAGATTTTGGGAAAAATAAAGGAAAATATGAAAACCGGCTTTCGATTTCAAGCATTAAGATATGAAATTTTAAATAGGCTAAAAAAAAAAAAAGGCAGCTCCAATATCATCAACAATATATCATCAATATATCATGAGAAATATAAATCAACAAAGCATAATACCCATCCACAAAAACACAATACACTAGAATTTACGTGGAAACCCAAATGGGAGAAAACCACATAATGTTTTTCTTATATATAAAAAGAATGCATTCATTGGAAGAACCAACTTACCAATTCTCCAACTACAATTGGAAGGAGGCTATGACCCCATGTTTTCAGGTTCCAACCTAAAGGAAGCTATAACTTCCTGAATTCTCTGGATCCAACCAGAAGGAGGATACAACCCCCTAATTCTTAGGCTCCAACCTAAAGGAAGATCCAACTCTCTGTGTTCTCTGGAACCAACTGGAAGGAGGCTACAACCCCCTTTGTTTTCCCTGTCCTACCACCCTGAAATATAAATGTATACCAACTGCTACTACCAAAATTACTGCCATTGTCACTATCACAATCATTATCACATCAACCTGTAACCTGTCACATCAGCCTTTCACTGTCACTGTATCATCAACTTGGAACCTGTACCATCAACCTGTGTTATACCAAAACCTATACCATATTATCCATCAACTGTGTACCAACATATGCAGTATAACATGCATCAATCATGTACCATATTATATGCCAAATGTTGATACCATAACATCAATGATGAGTATCTAATCATATATCAAATCATATACCATGTACTGGAGCATAAAACACATATAGAACCTGTACCATATACCATAGCATAGATATGTACCATATCATAAATTAAGTGACTTAAAGAACCAAAGCATGTGTCTCATTCTTATGCCACCATACATCAAGTATATACCTCAACCATACATATACAAAACAATAAGATACACATACTTATACCGTTGTAGCTGACCTGATACACAATAGTGTTGGCCTATAATCTTTCCTCTAACCTTAGGGACCTGGTACACGAATTTTCCCCAAATATATCTTTTCCTTGCAGGACTAAGGCATGATGTCACACGGGGCCTCATGTGACAGGCACTGTGCAACCCATGGGGATGCCTTGCGAGACACTACTAGTATGACTTGTGGGGGTCAACCAAACTAGGGTTTCCTCAGAAAATTTTTCTCTCATCTGCAACCCTGAAACTCCCACACTTATCACTTGTCGCTACCTCATATTTTTCCATCGCAAACTTGCCAAATAGATCACTAGTTCACTAGAATATATTCAATAGAATAAGTGAGTGAATGTACTTGTGAATGACTCCTTGAGGTGTATTTATAATTTTGTTGGGTAAGTTCTTTCCTTAATCTTAGGGGCTTCTTAAATGTTTTGTTACAACCACTTTACCCTTTCATTAAAGACTTGTAAGCAACTAGGGGCTTCTTGACCATTCTTCAGGGCTTCTAACTTCATAAGGTTATAACTCCTCAACTGTGAGGAACTACATGGTGTACCACCTATCACCGGAAATGACATGATGAGAACTACCCATCCATAAGTTATTTTATTGCATTTACACCATCCTTCATGAAATTTTTCCTGGATCAACTATGGGTTCCATAACCATAACTTTAGTGCTATCAAACTTCTTCAAGGGTTGACATCAATGACAACCAATATTTGAACAAGAGAATGGCCAATTGGATAGGAATATGATCAAAGAGAGAGTTAGAGTGTGAATGATTAGAGAGGTTTAGTGTCTAGAGTTATGGGAGAGAGTTTTGAATTATTAAATAGATATTCTTGTGTATGATTTTGAATCACATGGAATTTATCCTTGGTCTTTGGAATTGAATTAATGTTGTGTGGATTTAAAGGATTTAATTCCTCATTTCTATTCTCTGAATTTCCTCCTCCAGTGATTCTATTATGACGAGATATTGAGTTTATATTCCTTTGCATATATAGATCAATCTCTCTATCATCAAAAAACCTTTGTCAAGTGCAGATTGCAGTGTCATATTTTATGCCTTGTGTATAGGTCAGATTTGGGAAGAATTCCTCTATTTAAATAGTAGTGAAAATTTTATAAACTCATAAAGTTATATATTTTGATCATCAAACATCAGTTGAGATCAATGATCATAGTAATCATGCATCGTATTGGATCATCCAACAATTAGGATCGAGACTGTTCACCTATATGGGAAGTTATTCTGAGACTGTTGGATCAAAGATTGAATGATATTAATTGAATATCGTCAGATCATAGATTAGGTGCCTTAGAATGATGGTTGTGGTGAATTTTCGAGCTATAACAAGCTTGGGTGTTAATGGAGAATACCCATCCCAAAAGTGAAGAGTTTGGGGGTTAACGAAATCTCAACCACCCACAAAGTGCTTTGGTTATAAACCATTGGGAAACGTGTAGTAAAGTGTGTGGATCTGGGTCTTGATAAAGTGGGTTTTGAAACCAACTCCCCATCGCCTATAATACTATATAGTGATACGATTGTGGTAAGTGGAAAATCATCGTTTGGTTAGGGTGATATTTTGGTTTATGGTCATATGGAGAGGGAGTGTTTATCTCTCAAACAAACTTAGAATGGAGGATTGCTAAAGGAGTTAACGTCGGTTTGAAGGGATGCTTAAGGTGAAGCCACTTGAATTTTAAATTGTGAACTATGGTATTAATATAGAGTACAACTCCCTTCAAAGGAATAATGAACTTCATGTTTTGGTGTGCGATGCACATAGTATAAAATATGTTAATTGAAGGATCCTGGACATGATTTGTGAGCAGAAAGAGACTGGGAGCTGCGAGTAGAAGAAGTTTATACCTCTTCTATTGTGGGTGATTGACCGGTAAGGTCATAATCTAGGTTTATTCATTGAAATTTGGCTTCAAAATAAGAGCCTAGAGCTGCAAAAAAATTCTATCCTATTCTCTCTTCATTCCTCAGGTGTCCACCAACAATAACTTATTTCTCTTAGTTCCAAATTAAGTATAAAATTCAGCTTCAAGCAGAGTAATCATCAGCAATTGGTTCAACATCAATGCTCAATTAATTAAATATACAACAAATTCAGATTTACTCTCTCTATGTTCATCAATTCTAATATACATTGTGGTAAAAAAACCACATCAAGGTAAAACTTGAGGTAATATTACAACTCTTTAATATTTTCTAGTTTATTAAGAACATGGAAATTTATAAGCAACATATCCTTTAAGCTCATTTATTATAATCATCATATGTGACATTTCCTATAATCTATCCTTGCTATACCCGCTACCCATAACTATTATTTCCCCATCTATTGTTTTGTACTCCTTCATCACCTCATGAACCTATCATGACTAAGAACACCATTCATTGTCATAATTCTCCATCTCATTTCAAATAACTTGTAGGATTCAGAATGAGTTTCAAACTTGTATATTGTTCAAATTAACCTAACACTCTTAGCTTCCCACCCATCACTATTAGTGATAATCACTCAAAGGAAGAGTTACCTTGTAGAACCCCACACATTAAGGCTTGCAGTGTCATGGGGAGACCTGGTTTTGTTAGACAAGAACCCTGGTCATTGACAGGGACGTAGTAAATATTGGGTCAATGTGCAACTTTGATGGGGGAAATGTGATTCTCATGACATTGAGAGACAAATTTTTAGACTATACAATAGATAACAAGTCAATTTACCCATCACCCACTAATGGTATGATTGCAATCAATGGTCCATATTATTTTCGGCATGAAATGAAAGAAGAGATATAATAAAGAAATGTATAGAGATATCTCAGATATCCCATTGTTGGCATGTTCATAGGAACAATGTGCTTGTCATTGATGGCAAGAACACACAGGAAGGAGAAGCTCGGGAGGAAAAGCGATAGTGATCGTTGGATCCCATTCAAAATTTCTGATGACTGTCAGATCTGAATTAAGACAGGAGGAGCGCGTAGATGGAGGACAGATATCGGGTGTTAGATCTGAGCACGGGGATCGACCGTCATCCGATCCAGGAGAACTTGCACAATCTTCAAAGTATAAAGTGAAGCGGGTTCACAAAATCCCAAAAGAAGGAGGACCGTCCATCTTCAAGAAGGAAACGTGGCTAAAGATCAACATTTCACTGACTGAAAGGTCAAAGGAAGGGGGTGCCCTAACCTCTCGAACTCGTGATATGTGAAATCATGATATAATCTCAGTTGTTGGATCGAGGACAAATATGGACCGTCGATCCAAGAAGGATACTTGGTGAAAGATCATCCTTTCGCTGACTGGAAATTTAAATGAACGAGGTTCCCTAACCTCTCGAACTCGTGATCTACAAAATCGCAAAATAATCCTAGTCATTGGATCAAGGACGAATCTAGGCCATTAGATCTAGGTGATGATTGTGCCAGACCACGTCAGAAAGGATAGGTGGAAGACTATGTCAGAAATGACATGTGGCACAATCAAACAATCACAAGTGTCAAGATGATTCAGCATTTTAGGAACCTGGAAATCACAATTTTGAGTGACACATGGCAGCCACATAGATCATGTCATGTCATCGAGTGATGCCATTTTGGGAGTTTAGTTTCGGGAGTTTTAGCATCAAAACTCCCCCAAAGTCCCAAAAGCTGAAGTTACAGGGCAAAGGATAGCCATCCAATCACCACGGAACATGGAATGTTGATCTAAAGAGCTCAAATGGCTAGCCAGTGGTCATATCTCGTGGTTACATCATTGAGATCTAGAGAGCATAGCTAGAGAAGATATTCTCTATTTCATAGTTCGTGACATGGAGAGTCGAGATGTGACAAGGGAAGGAGAGAGGCTGGGTGGAAGACACATGTCAGAAGGAGGCAAAGGTGGTAAATGGAGGAGGAAGAGGTAAGAGGTTTAGGAGGGGCCCATACAAAAATGCCTCATTCCAGACACCCCCCCTCCTTTTAAAGGCAGAAAGGTGGAGGGGGTCCAGAATTGAACCTCAGCCGCAGATCTAGGTGCTTAAATCCCAGGCCTTCAAACTTGTGCTCTCCATTCTGGACCCCCTCCCGATTAAAAGAAGAATGGTGAGGGGGGTCCAGAATTGAATCTCGACCACTGATCTAAGCGCGTGAATCCTGGCTGCCTAAATCAACAAGTTGCTTAGTGAAATGCACATTTTGCACTCAAACTTAGGATAAGTGGGTTTTAACCCACTTCTTGACATCTTTTCGCGAAAGGGGGTCTCCTGCTAGGAAAAAACCCCCCATACATGATTAAGTGATAACAAACAGAGAAGACAAAGAGTCTTGAAGCCACTGCTAGTGGAGAGTAGACTCATCATAGAGTCGACTGACAGGTGGAAGTGCGTCGAAGACTGTTACGGCAAGTGAAGCCAAAGGACCTCATGAGAAGTGCTAGTGATTATGAATGAAAAAAAAGGCATGCAGTGGGATAGCGCATGAGGCAGGCACAAGGTGCACTAAGACTATAAAAATGGAGTACAAAGAAGAGATTGGGGGGCTATTGTTGTGAGTGTTGCATGCGTGTAGAAACATGATGTGCAAGAGCTGAAGCATAGAAGAATAAAATAACATAGAGGCATTTATGTTAGAAGAAGAGAAAGTCGAGGAGTGCATGCTGAGACAGAGGAGAAGATTAGAAAGTTGAAGAGGATGCAAGCACGAAGACACTGAGGTAGGAAGAGAAGAGAAGCATAGCAGAAAAATGATAAGCCTGGTAAGCCAATGAAAACTATTGAATCACTATAATAAATTCATAGAAAGCAAAGTTTCACATTTCAGGGTGGTTGGGAGGTGGTAGGGAGGACTGTTGTCTTCAGAGTTTCAAGTAGGTGCTTGAACGCAAGGAGTTATAGCTTCCATCTAGTTTAAGCCAGAGAAGCCAGGGTGGCAGGGTGGTGCAAGGGAGAACATTGGTTCTCTGATATACAGGTCAGTGTCTGTATGATTGGAAGTTGGTGCTGGAACATTCAGGGAGTTGGTACTTCCTTCTAGTGGGTGCTAGAGAAACCAGAGAGTTGGTGCTCTCAGCAAGTAGCAACTTGCAAAACAGAGGTAGCCTCATTATGAGTTGGTGCTCATAAGAATGATAATGTACAGAAAATAATTATCATATAAAGAAGAAGAGGTTTTTACCCTTTATGGGTTTCCTCAGGAATATCTGTCTCTGTATTATACATGTGTGTGATTGATGTTGAATACTCTATTTCTTATTTATTGTGATCATCATTGAGATTTTTGTAATGAATTTAAAAATGGATATAATTGTTTAAGCACAGTAACAACTG
>ML781280.1:906193-923639 GCA_009831015.1 Picea engelmannii | reverse complement strand
AAGGGTAGATCCTAGAGCTTAAAAATTTCAAGCCATGAAGTAAATTCAACCAATATGGCCCCTTTATTCAATGGAACAAACTTTTCATTCTAGAAAGTTAGAATGAGAACCTACATAATGGCTTTAGGTGAAGATGTTTGGGATGTGGTAGAGACTGGTTATGTAAATCTAGTTGTACTAGCTAATAAGGATGACAAGATAGAATTCAGCTTCAACACTAAGGCTATGAATGCTATTCTGAGGGGGCTTGCAGAAGAAGAAATTGTAAAAGTTATGCACTTAGAAACTGCCAACGAAATGTGGGAAAAACTCATTAGCAGTTATGAAGGTAATGAGAAGGTAAAGGATGCCAAGCTTCAAACCTACAGAGTACAGTTTGAACAGTTGAAGATGAAAGAGGATGAAATTTTTGGAAAGTACGTTCTGAGAGTTGAAGAACTGGTAAATGCAATGAAAGAACTTGGTGAAAAAATTGAGGAACCCTCTTTAGTTCATAAAATTTTGAGATCTCTACCAGATAGGTTCAACCCAAAGGTCTCTGCTATAGAATAAATTAATGATCTAAAATCCTTGGCCTTTGATCAACTTCTAGGAATGTTGACTTCATATGAAATGAGAATAGTTAAAGATAAATCCACCTCCAGAGAATCATCATTTAAAGCAGACAAGAATGAGGATTCTGAGCCTGATGAAATTGAAGCAAAATTTGTGAGAAGACTAAAGAAGGGATCATGCAAATACAAAGCTAAACTGTCTTTCAAATGTTTCAACTGTGGTAAGATAGGTCATTTTGCAAATAAATGTCCTCACAAAAGAAAGGATTAGACATATGATGATGATGAGAAGCACAAACAGAAAAATTTCTTTAAAGAGAATAATTTTAAGAAGAAAAGTCTTTGTGTAAACAATGATGATGATCCTTCAGATGATGAAGACAATGAATCCTCTATTGAAGATAAACTAAATGACTTCATGCTTATGGAAAAAGAGGATTATGATAATAAAATCACAGGAAGTGATGCTAATGAAGAAGAAGTTGTGGTTGATATGGAAGGAGAACTGATCAATGCACTAGAAGAGATTGACAGACTCAAAATTAAGAAGAGAAAACAAAAATGTTTGTTGATACAGTTCAAGAAAGGAAGTAAAGAACTTGATGAAGAATTTATCCTACTAAAAGTGGAATTATAAGAGGCAAAGAAAATCAAAGACATTCTGAAACAACAATTATCAGAAAAGAAGGCAAGATGTGAAGCTTTGGAAAAGGAAGTAGTGAAAACTAGGAAAAAGTTGGAGAAGTTTCAAGCCTTGTATCATCATAATCTATCAAGTATCAAAGCCTCAGAAGAATTGGCCACCATTCTGAATCAGCAAAGAAACCCAAAGCTAAAAGCAGGTCTGGGTTATGAAGAGGGATCAAGTAGTGATCAACCAAGAAACAAAGAACCCATCAAGTTTGTCAAATCTACCACCAATGACAACAAAAAACCTGCAAAGAAAAAAGAAGATAATCAGCTGCCCAGGAGGAGTAACGAAAGAGGTACCAGAACTAAAACTATAGATCAAATAAATAATGTACTCTCTGTTCAAAGAAATCATTAGCATGGAGGAAATTGACCTTCTCAAAGAAGACAACCATTTTCCAGGCACAAAGGATTTTTCTATCGATATTGTTATTTTTGTTCTAACTTTGGTCACAAAGCTGTAAACTGTTATTTAAGATTTAAATATGAGCAATCAACTCAAGGAATAGGTATCTTCTGCAACAAAGAATGAGACAGCCAAGTAACAAACAATCAAAGACTACAAATAATGTGATGGTTGGAAAAAGGACACAGGTTAAGTGTAACAATCGTTATGATCCTTTATTCAATGAACCAGAATGTTACACCTGCTATAATTTTGGACATAAAGCTACAGACTGTCGCTTAAGGAACTATGAGCCAAATTTGAACCCCTCTTATGAAAATGTCAAGGTTTGGAAGATGAAATAAAATGACAAGTGTGGACTAGTGTTGTCAGCCCAAAGACAACAGAACCCCTGGTATATTGACAGTGGTTGCTCCAAACATATGACGGGAGACAAAGGTAAGTTTCTATCTCTAAGTGAAAGAAAATCAGGAAACATAACCTTTGGAAATGATGCTCCAAGTAAAATCAAGGGTAAAGGGATGGTGAGTCTAAGTAATGGAAAAGGAAAAGCCCAGAATGTTCTCCTTGTACATGGGCTGAAACATAATCTACTCAGTGTAAGTCAAATGTGTGATAGAGGATGTGAAGTGATGTTCACATCCAAGGACTGCAAGATAAATTCTGTAAACTCAGGACAAGTAGTGGCTAAAGGCATAAGGACATAAAATAATGTATATGTACTGAAAGAAGATAGAGAAGAGTGTCATCTAAGAAAACATGATGAGAGTTGGTTATGGCATAGGATACTTGGACATCTAAACTTTGACCACTTAATCAAGATCAAAAATCTTGAGGTAGTAAAAGATCTTCCAAAGATATCAAAACCACAAAACTATGTGTGTAAACCATGCCAAGTAGGAAAGCTAACCAAGACTCAGTTTAAATCCAAGAGCTCTACTTCAACAGAGAAACCACTCCAATTAGTTCATATGGATTTATGTGGACCATCAAGAAAAGAAGGCACAGGGAAGGAAAACTACTTCATGCTGATCATTGATGATTACTCTAGACTCACTTGGGTTGCTTTTCTCAAAGAAAAATCTAAAGCATTTGAGAAATTTAAAATATTTAAGGCTTTAACAAAAAATCAAATAGGCAACAGATTAAAGGTTGTAATATCAGACAGAGGAGGAGAATTTATGTCAAGTGATTTCAAGGAATTCTATGATAAACATGGGATCATGAGAGCATACACTATCCCAGGAACTCCACATCAAAATGGAGTAGTTGAAAGGCAAAACAGAACAGTTCAACAAATGGCCAGGTCAATGATGAATGAGAAGAACATTGGTCAAACCTACTGGGTAGAAGCAATACACATAGTAGTCCATGTTCTTAACAAAGCCCAACTCAGACCACATAGTGAAAAAATGCCCTATGAACTGTGGTATGGAAGACCTGCTTCAATAAAACACTTCAAAGTCTTTGGGAGTAAGTGCTACATAAAGACTAATAATGAAAACCTTGGCAAATATGATGGCAGGGCTGATGAAGGCATCTTCTTAGGATATGCTACCAATAGTGAAGAATATAGATGCTTTAATAAAAGATTGCACAAATTAGTTGATTGTATTGATTTAAAGGTTGATGAAGGAGTCCCAGTAAAAGAGGTGAGCAATATTGAGTCTGCTTCGGAGGACACAGGTAAAGTTGAAGATGAACAGGTCCAAGAATTAGAAAAAGAAGACTCTGAATCAGATGAAGATACAAATACTCAGGCAGATTCAAACCAACAGACAACATCAAATCCTTCC
Source organism: Picea engelmannii (assembly GCA_009831015.1). Classification (NCBI taxonomy): domain Eukaryota; kingdom Viridiplantae; phylum Streptophyta; class Pinopsida; order Pinales; family Pinaceae; genus Picea; species Picea engelmannii. The sequence continues at coordinate 920,193 of ML781280.1, read as the reverse complement.
TCTAGAATTACTCAAAAGAATCATCATGCAAGTCAGATAATTCATGAGAAAGACAAAGGTGTACAAACCAGGAGAAGGATAATCAAAGACATCGAGAAATCACATATAGCCTTCATATCGATGGTGGAACCCAAGAAATTTAATGAAGCCAGTGAAGACGTAAATTGGTTAAAATCAATGAATGAGGAACTGGACCATATTGAAAAGAATGACACTTGGGAACTCATTCCTAGGCCAGCAGATAAAAATCTCATAGGCTCCAAATGGATGTTTAAGAATAAGTTGAATGAACAGGGACAAGTTGTCCGGAACACAGGAAGATTGGTCTTTAAAGGCTTTGCTCAAATAGAAGGACTAGATTTTGATGAAACATTTTCTCCCATAGAAAGATTAGAACCTATCAGAATATTTCTTGCCTATGCTTGTCATAAAAGGTTTAAAGTCTATAAAATGGATGTCAAGTCAGCTTTTCTAAATGAAGATTTAAAAGAAGAAGTCTATATGGAACAAACAGAGGGTTTCGAACTGTCTGATAACCCTGAATTTGTATGCAAGATGAAGAAATATTTATATGGGTTAAAACAAGCCCCTCATGCATGGTACCACAGACTAGATACATATCTCCAAGACAAAGGGTTCAAGAGAGGAATAGTTGACAACAATATATATATATATATATATATATATATATATATATATATATATATATATATATATATCAAAACAGAGGGTAATGCTATGCTCATCATGTTGGTCTATGTAGATGACATCATCTTCGGATGTAATAAGGATTCATTGGTACAATGGTTTGCTTCTGCCATGGAGTCTGAGTTTGAAATGTCTATGATAGGTGAACTGTTATTTTTTCTTGTTCTGCAAATTACTCAGAGGTATGAAGGAATGCTCATTTCTCAAGAAAAATATCTAAGAGAAATGTTGAAAAGGTTTCAAATGGAAGATTCTAAACCTATGGTTACTGGATGAAAATTAAGCAAGGATGATGACTCACTTGATGTTGATCAAAGTTCATATAGGTCAATGATAGGCAGCCTGTTGTACATCATAGCATCTCGTCCAGACATAATGCATGTTGTTTTAATGGTAGGAAGATATCAGTTTGCACCTAAACAGAGTCATTTGCTAGCTGTCAAAAGGATATTCAGATATTTGAAAGAAACAATGAACTATCGCCTAGGGTATCCTAAGAATCATAATTTTCAATTATCAGTCTACTCGGATGCTGATTGGGATAACTGCATGGATGAAAGGAAAATCAAGAGTGGAGGTGCGTTCTTCTTAGGAGATTATTTAGTAGCGTGGTTGAGCAAAAAGAAAAATTCCATTTATTTATCAACGACAGAGGAAGAATACATTGTTGTTGCTACTTGTTTCACTCAGGTATTATGGATGATTCAGACACTTGCAGACTTGGAGGTAAAATATACTGCACCGATGCCAAATCATTGTGATAACACTAGTGCCATAAGTGTGTCCAAGAATCCTATATTCCAGTCCAAGACCAAGCATATTCCCATAAAATACCATTTTCTGAGAGAGCAGGTCACCAATCAGATTGTTCAAGTTCAATACATTCCAACCACAGAACAAAGTACAAACATCTTTACTAAACCCCTAGCCAATACACCATTTGAATATCTCCGTCAGAAGATGGGTGTCATCCCGTCTCACACCTAAGAGAATCCATCCTGTTAGGGGGAGTTTGTGTTGGTTGAATATATGATACCTCCAAAAAATTACTGCAACAACTCAGGGGGAGCGTGTTTTTTATTTGACATTGATGTAAAAGGGGGAGAATAATAGCATGACTGGATGCTACGGTTGGAGATCAAGGTCTAAGAATAATAGTGCAGACTTTCAGGGTAGCCATCAATGACAAAGGGGGATATTGTTGGCATGTTCATAGGAACAAAGTGCTTTTCATTGATGTAAAGAACACATAGGAATGATAATCTCAGGAGGATAAGAGACAGTGATTGTTGGATCCCATTCAAAATTCCTGATGACTGTCAGATCTGAATTAAGACAGGAGGAGAATGCAGATGGAGGATAGGTCTCAGGCGTTAGATCTGAGCGTGGGGATAGACTGTCGTTCGATCCAGGAGAACCTGCATGATATTCAAAGTACAAAGTGAAGCGAGTTCACAAAATCTCGAAAGTAGGAGGACCGTCCATCTTAAAGAAGGACACGTTGCTAAAGATCAACATTTCACTAACTGAAAGGTCAAAGGAAGGAGGTGCCCTAACCTCTCAAACTCATGATATAATCTCAGTCATTGGATCAAGGAAAAATCTGGACCGTCGATCCAAGAAGGATACATGGCGAAAGATCATCCTTTCACTGACTAGAAAGTCAAAGGAACGGGGTTCCCTAAGCTCTCGAACTCGCGATATGCGAAATCGTGAAATAATCCTAGTTGTTGGATCAAGGAAGAATCTAGGCCATCATATCCAAGAGGTGAATGTGGTAGACCACATCAGAAAGGACAGGTGGAAGACTACGTCAACAACGACACATGGCATGATCAGACAACGACAAGTGTCAAGATGATTCAGCATTTTAGGGACCTAAAATTCACAATTTTGAGTGACACATGGCATCCACATGAATCATGTCATGTCATCGAGTGACATCATTCTGGGAGTTTAGTTTCGAGAGTTTTAGCATCAACACTCCCCCAAAGTCCTAAAAGTTGAAGTTCCGAGGTGGAGGATAGTCGTCTGATCACCATGGAACGTGGACCATTGATCTGAAGAGCGAAGCGCTCAAATGGCTAGCTAGTGGTCATATCTCGTGGTCACATCGTCAAGAGCTGGAGAGAAGAGCCAGAGAATCCAAGCTCTATTTCAGATTTCATGACATGAAGAGTCGAGATGTGACAAGGGAAGGAGAGAGGCTGGGTGGAAGACACATGTCAGAAGGAGGCGAAGGCGGGAAATGGAGGAGGAAGTGGTAAGAGGTTTAGGAGGGGCCTATACAAAACCGCCTCATTCTGGACCCCCCCCCTCCCGTTAAAGGTAGAAAGGCAGAGGGGGTCATGATTTTGAACCTCAGCCTCAGATCTGGGCACTTAAATACCGACCCTTCAAACTTGTGCACTCCATTCTGGACTCCCCCCCAATTAAAAGAAGAATGTCAAGGGGGGTCCGGAATTGAATCTCAACCACTAATTTGGGCACGCGAATCCTGGCCACCTAAATCAGCATGCTGCTTAACAAAATGCACATTTTGCGCTCAAACTTAGGATAAGTGGGTTTTAACCCACTTCTTGACATATTTTTTCAAAAGGGGCTCGCCTGCTAGAAAAACACCCCCCATACATGATTAGGTGATAACAGACAGAGAAGCCGAAGAGTCTTGAGGCCACTGCTAGTGGAGAGTAGACTCATCATAGAGTCGACTGATAGATGGAAGTGTGTTGAAGACTGTTACAGCAAGTGAAGCCAAAGGACCTCATGAGAAGTGCTAGTTATTATGAATGAAAAAAAATTCATGCAATGGGATAGCGCATGAGGCAGGCACAAGGTGCACTGAGAATATAAAAATGAAGTACAGAGAAAAGATTAGGGGGTTGATGTTGTGAGTGTTGAATGCATGTAGAAACATGATATGCAGGAGATGAAGCATAGAAGAATAAAATAATAGAGATGCATATCCGTGAGAAGAAGAGAAAGTCGAGGTGTGCATGCTGAGACAGAAGAGAAGATCATAAAGCTAAAGAGGATGCAAGCAGAAAGACACTAAGGCAGGCAGAGCAGAGAAGCATAGCAGAACAATGATAAGCCTGGTAAGCCAATGACAACTATTGAATCACTATAGTAAATTCAAAGAAAGCAAAGTTTTACATTTCAGGGTGGTTGGGAGGTTTTAGGGAGGACTGTTGTCGTCAGAGTTTCAAGTAGGTTCTTGAATGTAGGGAGTTATAGCTCCCATATGGTTGCAGCCAGAGAAACCAAGGTGACGGGGTGGTGCAAGGGAGAACATTGATTCTATGATATACAAGTCAGTGCCTGTATGACTGGAAGTTGGTGCTTCCATCCAGCTGGTGCTCAAACATTCAGGGAGTTTGTACTTCCTTCTAGTGGGTGCTAGAGAAACCAGAGAGTTGGTGTTCTCAACAAGTAGCATCTTGCAAAATAGAGGTGGTAGCCTCATTATGAGTTGGTGCTCATAAGAATGATAATGTACATAAAATAATTATCATATAAAGAAGAAGAGGTTTTCACCCTTTATGGGTTTCCTCGGGAATATATGTCTCTATATTATACATGTGTGTGATTGATGTTGAATACTCTATTGCTTATTTATTGTGATCATCACTGAGAGTTCTGTAATGAATTTTAAAATGGATATAATTGTTTAAGCACAGTAACAACTGATTCACCCCCCCTCTCAATTGTCCAATACCCATATTATAATAGAAATGTATCAGATATGCAACCATAAACACAGATATACAGTTATACACAATTCTCTATTAATGAGCGAAAATGTACAAAGACTGTAAAATACAGAGTGAAAGACTCGCTATAATGGTGGCAGCTTATCTCTCATAAGAGATGTGATGGCTACTCGCATTCGTGAGAAGATGATATTACAATGAGGATCCAAAGGCATTTTTATCATAAATAAAATCCAAAACCCTAACCCTGGAAGATGAAAAGCCAATAGTTTGTGGACCTCGTTTTGGGTGGTTTGGTGTATCAACTTCCTGGGGGCGTAACTTTGGCATATAATCTCTGTTTGGAGCGCACGATAGCTTGTTGGAAAGGTATATTCAAGGAGATTCATTTTGGGGGATCAATCAAAGCCTTTGGCTATTATTGAGAATATCAATCCAAAAAAACCTTCATTTAGGCCCTCAAAATGGCCCCTAAAGTTAAAAATTGCTAAAAATAGTAAATTGCCAAAATTGCCAAAACAATGTTTTGAGAGACTTGGAAAAGGTGGGTGGCCACCAATATCCACCTAGATCAATCAATCTTGCTTATAATTTATATTTTTCATTTGGTAATTAGTTTCCTGGTTTAAAGCCTCTTATGGCTCAAAAGTATGAATAAATGAAGTCAAATCATGTGTTAAGGGAGTGCATAGAAGGGCCTGCAACTTTATTCTTCAGAGCCAATGAAACCATATTTTTCATCTCACAATTTTGGAGAGATATTATGAATACCATGCAAGCACATTCATACTCAAATCTGCAAGGTGGTATCCATTCCTTAAAAAATTCAAGGGGCATTCGCCCTCTTCATTTTTCATATCTGTCATTTGTCATATCTATTGCAGAAAGATGATGTGTGGAAGATATATGATCCAAAAAATCCTTAGATGTTAAATAATATTTAATACAATTAAACATCTACTTGATCTTCAAAAATAATAATGATCGCTTGATTGGTTGCAAATTACATGTGAATTAACTTATCTTATCCAATATATTTTAATGATAAAGAACTTGCAATATAACTGAGTGAAAATAGAACAACAACATTGAAATCACATACACAACTTTGATACCGGAGTTCACCCAATTTGGGCTACATCTATGGGTCTGCTTCTAATAGAGACCTATTTATTGATCCTCAAATGCTTTTGTTTTACAATGACCTTTTTACATGTTGCTCAAACTCAGAAAAAGAGTGCACCATCGAATTCCTTGTGAAATTTTGATAAAAATGAGTACAAAGTTCATAAAATTCCATGAAGTAACCCAGTGGCATGCATTACGGTGAAACCTCCAATTCTAATTACCCTCGGGCATGAACTTCGAGACATTGTATTCTACATTCATGTGTGTCCTTGTCTTAGTCCATGTGCTCATTAAATAGGTCATGGGCCCCTTAACCTCCATCTGGAACTGTTGGTCAACATTAAATAGTTGTGGGCATGCCTTAATAAGAGGCGCCTTTGGTGTAATGGTTAAGGCATATATTTAGCATAGAGGAGGTCATGGGTTCGATCCCCCGTGAACCTTTCTTTTGTTATAACATATAGTTGTTATATAGTTTGGATTTATATTAGATATATGCTAGAGTTTTTTGGAATATTTGTTAATGCCTCCGTGGTACATAAATTGGTTACATTGGATACCATATGATCATATATTATCGGTCGAGGGATAATCCCTTGACCCTTTTCCTCCACCAAATATGCAACAAAACAACCTTAAATAATGGTGGTACCATATACGATTAAGAAACACATGCGTGGTGTATTGGTGAGGTCATTGGGTTGTTTGACGGGAGACCCGAGTTCGATCCTCCGAGCCCCAACTAATTTTAAACAAACTTACCCAATAATGACCAATGGGAGGTTTCCATGTGGCAACCTCTCATTAGTCTATCAATACACAATTTGTCTACTTAATATGCACAATTGCCACATCACCTGCCTAGTCAGTTACACAGTCATGCCACATGGCACCTTGTGATGCTACCACATCATCATTCTATAGTTGTATGGTCATGCCACATGTCACCCTTTTAGTGGTGACACATGTCACCTTTTGACCCTTTTAACTTTGATTTTTTCCTAGTTGACGTGAACTTTGACCGATCATATCTTTTGCGTTCTAGCTCCGTTTGAGACGATTTTTATGTCATTGGAAAGCTATCGCTGAGATATACACATTGATGTCATTTTTGAGATAATTTGGTGTTGGATTATTGAGAGGGGGCGGGGGGGGATGAATCAGTAATGAGAAATTAGACCAATTATTAATCCTTTAAACCACAAAGTATATTCTTTTACTTATTCCACCATTTTCATATGTTCATCATCAATATCTTACTATATCATAAGCATTAACATTCATAAATGCATAATAAACAATAACAAACACATCCACACAATGCACATTACACCAGTATTTATGTGGAAACCCAATGTAGGAGAAAACCACAAAATTCTTTCCTTATATGTCAAGAATTACATTCAAGGAAGCGCCAACTTCCAATTCTCTGGCTACAAATGGAAGGAGGCTACAACCCCCTATGTTCTCCGGCTACAACCACAAGGTGGCTACAACCATATAGTTTCTTAGGCTACAACCTGAGGGAAGCTCCAACTCCCTAATTCTCTGACTACAACTAGAAGGAAGCTACAACCCCCTATGTTCTCTAGCTACAACTGAAAGGTGGTTACAACCACCTAGTTTCTTAGGCTACAACCTGAGGGAAGCTCCAACTCCACAATTCTCTGGCTACAACTAGAAGGAGGCTACAACCCCCTATGTTCTCTGGATATAAGCGGAAGGTGGCTACAACCACCTATCCTTTCCCCATCTAAATGCCCTGAAATATAAGTAGAATGATGGAACTATTGTCACACTATCACTATGAGATACACTTATGTAAGAATGTAGCAACAAACCTGCACCAAACAATATGTAACAACCTGTAATCAACCTATACCATAAACAAGTGCATCAACCATGCACCAACCTGTACCTCAACTTGTGCCATAAACAAGTGCATCAACCTTGCACCAAACCTAAAAAAATAACCTATCACAACAACCTATCCAAACAACCTATCACAACAACATGTCTCCTCAATCTTATCAACCAAATCATATCTACTCACCAATATCAATCACCGAGACAACTCTAAAAAATGTGCATCACAACAACTCATAATCATCACCAAGATCAATATGTGCTTCTAATAATATACCAAGACAAGTATGATAAATCATCCATAAACCATGGGTCAACAATACTACTAACAAGTGCCTCCAACCATGTACCAAGTATGTACCAATCATGCATCAACTACACATCAACTATGACTAATCAAGATGTACCAACATCATCAACTACACACCTCATGTATGTGCAAACTCATCAACTACTTGTCTCAACCATGTACCCAACATGTACATCAACCATATACCAAATACATATACACATATAACCATCAAAAGTTCTATAGCAATACATCACACTATCCATAACCAAATACCATAAACCATTACATCAAACCATGTTCCATAACCTCACTATTACAAACCTCTATCTGTAACATACCTCAACCAAAATCCCACATTAATTCATCATCCAAATTTGATTTGTAACTCTATAACATACCTAGTGTATATGATCATATACCTACAAACCTTCCTTAACTTTAACAATAAGAGACTAGCATTTTCATCAAACTTTACATTAGTCTCACATGAGTAATTTTGGATTAGTCAACAACCCTAACTTGCAATAATCATAACTATGTACCTGTAATGAATAAAGATTTGAAAATAATAAAAAATATTCTTCAGTGTCTTTTATGCAATTCCTCCAGGTTTCACTGCTTGGAACCTCTCAGAAAAGGAGTTATAGAAAAAATGGCATACCTTGTTGAATTCTGGCTTATTCAAGAGAGCGAATGTGTAGAGCATGCCCCACACAGAATATTTGATGTATGGATCTAAAAATGGTACACAAAATACTATAGACTGTACTCTAACCAATACACTTGGTCTTACTGAATTTGGATCTATTATGAAGAAGTGATTCTGTTTTTACCCGAAACATTTGTTTTAGACTAGTTTCAGAACTAGCCACAAACCCTATTTTCCACGGAGTGTAACTCCCAAAATACAACGACCCACAAGCTGAAACTTTTATCAAAATTACTTGGATATGTTTTCTCAATGACCTCCATATTTAGTTGTCTGAATCATAGTAGAAAACAAATTATTTCAAAAATGATGAGATGACTTGTAAATAACATACCTTAGAAAGCATCATCAAAAGACTTTATCCTCCCTTGAATTTTGGCCGTGTTTACTTCACCTTACCTCTAAAATTCACCTTAGATATCCTTTGGTTACCTCAGTCATTTGTAGATATTCAATATGCTCAATGGACACAAATGGGAGACCCTTGCTCTGTTATTTATACTCTCCAAGTAGCTTCCTCTAGAAGTATCCACTTAACCACTTTGTCCACTTAGCCACTTTGTCCACTTAACCAAATTTTTCCACTTAGCCACATTATCCACTTACCCATTTTGTCTACTTAGCCACTTTGTCCACTTAACCAACTTTGTCCGCTTAGCCACTTTTTCCACTTAACCATTTTGTCCACTTAGCCACTTTGTCCACTTAACCAACTTTGTCCACATAGCCACTTTGTCCACTTAACCACTTTGACTACTTTATTATTTAAATAGTTTATCTTTACTCAAAACTTCTTCTTGCAACTAACTTTTATATAATTATTCAATTCAAAACTTCTTTTCCCTTAACTAACTTCTTGTTGCAACCACTTTATTATTTAATTTATTTCTTGGTCAACCACTTTGACTATTCAATCTTCTCATGACAACTACTTTACCATAATTACCAAACTCACAAATTCTTGTTGCAACTAATTTATTTTTAATTATTTTCTTAATGCAACAACTATACCCATGATTAACTCCTAGTTTCACTCACTTTGACTAGTCAACTTCTTCTAGGAGTTTCTACAGTAATTTGACTTCTTTGACCTTCTATGGGCTTCTAGATAACTCATGAGGGTTCTCCAACTTCACAAGGCCATAACTCTCTAACCGCGAGGAGTTTTGTGATGTTCCACATATCACCATAAATGACATGACATGTATTGTCCATATATAACAGTATTACATGTAAATTCATTGATCTTCATGCACTTATACCTCAAAGAGACTCGGGTCCCTTACCCATGCATTTGTGCTATCATAATTCTCTACTAGGATTCTCCAAGGGTTGAAATCAATCACTAAGGATATCTACAATATCACTCTCCAATGGTTGACATCAATGACAACCAACAATCCATACCAACTGTCCATCAACCTAAGACAATTGTTTGACATTTGGGATGATAAAATTTTGAGCATTTATGAATCCTTTTGGACCTTTTTGAGTGTTTCAGATCCTCCTAGACCTCTGTGACTGTTCCTGTATCCTCCTGGATCATTCCTCCCCATTGGAAGAATTTTGGACCACAAAAAGTTTTGATTACTAAGAAACTAAGTGAGGGTAAATTTCACTCACCCTTCTAATCTCCATCCATTTTTATTTACTTGATTTCACCCCTTTGAGACCAAGTCGAATATATTCCACATCACCTCACTATGAAGTTTTGATTCTTCTATCGAGAATAACATGTTCTTGTAGCTTGTACACATATTCTGGAAAAAAATCATGAACTGTTGGAACTTCACTACTTTCATCTTCATCCATAATCATAGGAGGCTCATAAAGCTTCAAATTCTCAACATTTACCACTGAACACATTTTCATGTAGGCTGGTATCTCTAAATGAAAGGCATTAGTACTAATCTTCTCTGATATCTTGAATGGACCATATCAGATTGGTCTTATCCTTTTACCTTCACCCTTCATTATTTCCTTGCTAATATGTAACCAAACTTGATCACCAACTTCATATTGATTATCGACTCGATGTTTGTCATGCCTCACCCTGTATTTGTCTTGGATTTTCTCAAACTATTCTTTAACTACTTCATGTACTTGTTGGATATTCTAAATGAACAGTTTAGCTTTATCTATATCATCTTGTCGATCCTCTTTACTTACTTCTCCAAAAGAAAACTCCATAGGTGGTTTATGAAAGTACCCCAAACATACTTCAAAATGATTTTTCTAAGTAGAATAATGCATGGCATGATTATATACATGTTGTACATAAGTAAATTGTTCATCCCATAACTTAGGATGCTTGTTGCAGTATCCTCCAAGAAGATGTAACACTGTTATGTTTACCACCTTTTCTTTCCATTTGTTTGTGGATGAAAAATTGTTCTCTTCTTTAACTTAGTGTCCATCATCTCTCATAAATGAGATCAAAAATTTCCCAAAAAGAGAGAGTATCGATCTGATATAATAGATGTAGGAAGCCCAAAAGAATGCATACATTAGCAAAGAAAAATTTTGTTGTCTGTTCAGCTGTGACCTATTTCTTTCATGGCATTAAAATACACATCTTACTAAATCTATCCACAACAACATATAAGTAATCATGACCTATCTTGGACATCGGAAAACCCCCTACAAAATACATGGAGATACTTTCCCATGGTTGAGAAGGTACTATACGTGGTGTATATAATCCCAACTTTTTGTTGTTGGGATAACTTGTGACACACATGACACACCCTTTTACATACTTGGAAACTATATCATTCATTCAAGGCCAATAACAATATCTCAGCAATTTTTCTATTGTCTTACCAACCCCAAAATTTCCATAAATGAGATATGTATGAGCTTCTCTAATTAAATTTACTCTTTCATCTCTAAGTATACAAATTTTTCCAAGATGATATAAAAAAAAATCATGGATATAATAATCCGACTGTTGATTTCCACGAGTTAATGCTTCATACACATCATTAAAATCATCATCCTTATCATATTGTTCAACATAAATTTCATGAGATAAATTATTATACCTTAGTATTATGGATGCATTAACCACTAGTCTTGACAACATGTCTCCAACCTTATTATGAATACCATTCTTATGCTTAATTACCAGATGAAATTGTTGTAAGAAAACCATCCACCTAGAATGCCATGATTGTTGTAGCTTGGTCCATGACTGCAAATAATGTAATGGCTAATGATATGTATGAATTATTGTCTCATTTCCCATTAAGTAATGCTTCCATTTTTTCACACTTTGTACCAACGAATACAATTCCTTATCATATGTTGGATAGTTAATCACATCATGAGTAAGAGTATCGAAATGATAACATATATGTTTACCTCATTACATCAAGATTGCTCCCATGGAATATTCACTTGCATCGGTTTGAATCTCAAATGGTTGTTGTAGATCTGGTAGAGCCAAAACTGTTGTGGTGCTAGTCTTCTCCTTCAATGTCTCGAAGGCTTTATGTTTCTTGCCTCCCAATTGAAAGACCTATTTAACACTTGTTAATTCATAAAGAGGAGCTACTATGAAAGATAAATTAGCAATGAATTTCTTCTAGTACTTTACTTTTTAATCCCTAAATAGTGGCTCATTACCCCTTAATTGGGTCATATTACATTAGTAATATTTTTTTATTTATGTCGGATTTAGTCCATTAGTTGTAATTATACCTCCTAGTCTCCTATATATACCAAGGAGACATTTTCATTAGGAATCATCTTGTATTTGGACATTTATGTGGGCATAAGGAGGTTGCCCCCTCAAAGAGGCTTATTATCTGAATTTCTCTCCTTTTCAAGGTGTTGAGTACTTATTATGTGGTTTTTCTATGCTATATTGATATTTTGTTCCTAACATATGGCATTAGAGCTCAAGGTCTTGGGGTTTTGCTGCTACATCTGAGACACCTTGGAATTTTCTCTATAACTTTTTTATACAATGATTCAAAAGGAAAATATTGGAAGATATTTAGTAGACAGATCAAGGTACATTGGGTTAAAATTTCATCCCCAGAGGCCTTATACTTTTGGAGATACAACCTTTGTTATATAAGGTTCTAGGATCATCCTGAATTAAGTCATTGCAGAATTTTTGTTATAAATGTTTTTTGTAACGTTTTATACCCTGAACTCCGAAGCATATTCAGATAAATTAGTAAGGTATCTATGTTAACAATTTCAGCTTCTGGGTCATCTCAAATTTGTAGATACACCCTGTGGAAGATAGGGTATCTGACTAGTCCTATTGACTAGTCTCAAGCAGGTGTTTCGGGTAAAACAATCATAAATTCTTCCTAGAGTATCCAAATTGAGTGAGACTAGTTGTATTGGATAGTGGACAGCCTGTAGTAGTTCTGGTATGAGTTTCAGAATTTTATATCAATCATTTTGTGCGAGGAACTCTATACAAGTGAGATCTCCTGAAAAGAACAAAAATAAACAATTTGTGGGGAAGTTACCGTAAATTCCACTTGGCACATCCAATTTTTATTAGACCCGTGGAATTGCAGAAAAGAAATATTAGAGGCCTACAAAAAAAAGAAAAATTCATACTCAGAAGGGCCGAAATTTTGGAGATACAATAAAGGGAAGATTGTCTAGCAGAACCACCTCAAAATCAAGGTTTAAAGTGATACTTGGTGAACATGCCACCAAAAAAGGGAACTTCTACACTAAATAAGCCTCCAGAGAACCCTACTTGGACTCTTGATGAAGGTGAAGAAATGCGTAGGGACATAAATGATTTACAAAAGAAAACAATAACAAAAGATGAACTACAAGAGATGATGGATTCAACGGAAGCTAAGTTTGAGGCAATAAATACTAATATGGATGATTTAAAAGGGGAGACATTGAACGATTGAAAAATTTCCTAATAGAGAGGACACTTGAAAGTGAAAATGTATCCCATGTGTTGGCATCAGAAGTCACTCCTGGATTGTAGTAGGAGTAAGCCTGAAGCCCATCAGTTTATGTCACTATTTGTTGATAAAGGGTGATGAATGGAAGTCAATTCATAACAATATCATTCTAACTCAGAGACTAGGCCAGGCATGCACAAGCAGATGAGGTCTTGGTTTAACTTTAGATAGCAAGTTATAATAAGGGTTTTTTGCACTCTTTTCGTCGTTTGATGAGCAAAATAAGAGAACTTACATGCCTAGTTGGGCTTTGCTAGTCATGACAACTGTATGGTAAAAAGTTAGAAAGAAAACAACAAAGCTATTAACAAGAATTAAACAAAAACTAAATGAAACTATGAGCATAGGAACAAAAATAAAAACAAATGAAAATGGACCAATATCACCAATATATAAGCTGGTCTGATTGATGAAATCCAAAGATACACAATGGAGAAATAGGACTTGGGTCCCTTCCCTCTCCAATGGAAGGCTCTTGAGGCCCTCAAATGATTGCTCTCCTTACAATGAAAGATGAAAATATGGGTGAAAGAACTCCAAGCTTATCCATTCTAGTGAGAGATGGAAAGCCTATGAAATGGTGTTGATTATGTCTATTGCCAAAGAATGAGTCTCTAGCAATCTCAACAGCA
>ML781280.1:861682-892111 GCA_009831015.1 Picea engelmannii | reverse complement strand
TATTATGCAACCTCTTTTGAATGTGAAGAGGGGCTCTTTAGGGCACAATTAGGTCTTTGACCAGCCCCCCCACGCGGATTGAGCTCTGATTTGGTGTCAAATCGACTTGGGAGCCGATCCATTAGTGGTTGGGAGGCCGACCAGTTCCATAAATGTGTCGTTTGGCAGGCGCGTGGGTTTTGCACCCCACAGCCGCGCATATGCGCTCCAGATACGAAGATGTTGCGCGCGCGCGCGCGCCCAGTGGGTGCAAAGCACCTTGTAATTTTTTGGCCATTTTGTATAGTTTTGGCCCTTTTGTTGTGCTGTGGAATTAACCTTGTGCCATGAATGAATGTTTTTCTATGTTGACGATGCGGAGTTCTTGTCGCCCTGTGCAAACAAAATTTCAGTGATAACAAGGGTGAGTAGGAGGAAGACTTTTGTGAGGAAATGCGAAGGCCTGCTATAGGCATCGATCTTCTAACAGCCTGTAGAAGGAAAACTTGAACACAAGAACATCTTATATTCAAATTGTAGAAAAACTAAAAGAACATAATAGTGTTACAATAAAACCTTTATCATAACATAGTCACAACGATTCATGTGAATCAATCAATCATGAACTCTTTTAGCATGGGATAGAAACTAGATGAAAAGAGAGATGCCTTTCATTAAACAAGAAATTTCACATACAGATACATAGCCAGGAAAACCAGTGCGTCATTAAAACATTACAGTTGGGAGCTCTGCTCTACCATCCATCCCTACAAAAATACAAAAACTGAGTATATATACTCAGAGCAATTCGCCCCCTTGGCAGCAGGAGGGTAGCTAAGACATTAAAGTCCAATTTAGCGTGTACGGACTCCTTTGGTCATACGAGGACATCAGATCAGCATGGCTCTTTTAGTAAAACCTGCACGTAGGATGATCTTGGGAAAACTTCCTTCCAAAACCTCCATGCCTTACATTCATGGCTTGAACTGAGGTTTCAACTACCTACCCAATTTTCATTAATTTCCTTCCTCCACGGTGGGTGGCCGAGACTTCGAGCACAAGGAACGACCATGTGCTTTCTTCCCAGGGCTTAGAGGCTAGCCTCCTTTTTATTTTGGCTCCGCCCTCAATGTAACCCATGGCCATGACCTAGCACCTTGCTCCAAAGGTACTTCAACATTTATCCTTTTGGAAGATTCCACCATTCTAGAGTCCAGGATCCTTGGTGACTAAAACTGTGAAATGACCCTTCATATCGGCAGTTGGATCTGGCTTCAAAATCAATGGACATGATCCATTTTTCCTTGAACACATCAACTCTGTGCCCCTCATCTGCTTTGTCCCCACTCCATACGACCCTGTGCTATGAACGTGGGCCCGCATCCAAAGGTGCCTTCGCATATCGTGTATCGTGGATAGGAGGGAGTTGGCCCTTGCACTTCAAAGTCATGATAGGAGAGATAGCGACCAGACTCAATTGTGCACCACACATCCCTTGGTTGGATGGCTGAGATCCTCCCTTGATCAATGGCCGCGATCACTCATCGCTCAATGAGTGTTTAAACTCAACCGGCCCCCACTTTAGCCCATCTACGTTGTGACCAGGCGCCAGGACCATGGGCCCACACCCAAAGGCGCCTTCACATTTCACGATTTTGGCAATGGAAGGGAGTCGAACCCTGTATTTCAAAGTCACAATAGGCGAGATAGCGACACGACTCAATCCTGCGCCACGCTTCCTTCAAGACTAACGGTCCTGATCCTTTCGGGGATTCTCCTTCTCCTCTAAGTTATTGCTCCTCTTCCTCCAACGGCCTTTCCATACGACCCTATGCTATGACCATGGGCCCACACCCAAAGGTGCCTTCACATCTCGCGTATCATGGATGGAAGGGAGTCGACCCTTTTATTTCAAAGTCGCGATAGCCGAGATGGTGACCGGACTGAATTAGGTGCCATGTGTCCCGACTGGATCAGATGACCACAATCATTTCATGACTTTGTCCCTAAGGGATGAGCCCATGCACTAAAACTTGTGCAACTCCATGGATCTAGCTTACCCGATGACCGCTGATCTACTCCATCGATGGATCCTTGCTGCTGAAAACAAAAATGCCCGCTCGCTTGATTTTAAGCCTGAAATGGACTTCTTCTGTGTGCTGCGCTTGATGCTCATCAATGCGGCCTTTGAATAAAATGCATTTGATGGGTTTTTAAAACCCATTTCTTCGCATTTTGCACAAAGGGCCCAAAATCAGAGAGAAACACCCCCCTTACAAGAATTGGTGCTAACATTAGGCTCCATGGGGGATAGAGTCATACCTGCGATGTTCTAAGAACTCCTTGCAGTTTCAGTGCCTTGATGTTGGGCTTTGGAGTCAGTTATTAAGCCAAAAATAAACAGAAAAAACAATATTTACAAAAATAGAGGAGCCGTCTAAGGCTCAAACAAAACATTCTTCAGGAAATTCCCATTTACTAGGCCATTAAAAACTTCTTCACCCTCCAAATCCTACAACCTGTACGTGTTATTTAAGAATACTTCAGATATTTTGAAGGGCCCGATCCAGAGGGCATCAAACCTGTTGTGTTTTCCCCTATCCTACCTGGTTGCATCCCACTTAAGCACCAAATCTCCCATCTCAAATTCCTCCTTCCTGACCTTCTTGTCAAAGGCCTGCTTGATCTTCTGCTGATGACTATGAGCTATATCCATTACCTGCTCCCTGATCTGTTGCACTTCCACCGCTTGATGAATTCTTCTAACCATATGGTCTAGCTCTCCTTCATGATTTTGAAAGAATTTCGCTATAGGTAAAGAGAGTTGAGTGGGAAACACAGCCTCCATCCCATAAACAAGTTGAAAAGGTGAGGTGCCTAGGGACTTATTTTTTGTCACTCGATCGGACCATAGAGAGAAATTGAGCTTTGAATCCTAGGCCCTCTTATTGTCTTCCAATAATCTTTTAATGAGTTTGATTAGAATTTTATCTGAAGATTCTGCTAGTCCATTTCCTTGAGGATAATAGGGAGTGGAGTGAGTTAGTGAAATACCGAACTGCTCACAGAACTTAACCAGAGGCTCAGACTTGAAAGAAGCATCATTATCAGTGACAATTCTGTTGGGACAGCCAAATCTGGCTATGATATCCTCTAGGAAGTTGATAATTACCTTGTGTGAAGCACTCCTGGTGGGGGTAGCTTCTATCCACTTGGTGAAATAGTCTATTGTAGTCAAGATCCATCTGTGCTAGCCACTTGAAGGAGGATGAATTTCTCCAATGAATTCCAACCCCCACTGTTGAAAGGGTGTTGAAGCTACTACAGGCTTTAGTGGCAGAGATTTGAGTTGTTGCTTTCCTGACAACATTTGGCATTTGATGCAAGCTCTCACTTCTCTGCAGACATCAGTGAATAAGGTGGGTCAGTAGTACCTAGCCCTAAGAATTTTGTGAGTTGTGGTCTTCCAGAAATGATTCCCTCCACAAAGGCCTCTATGGAAATCAAACATAACTTTTTGGGCTTCTTGTGGGTTCAGACACCTCAGAAACACCCCTAAAGGGTCTCTCCAGTACAAGACTTGGTCAATAAGGCAACATCTGACGGCCTTGAGCTTTAAATCCCTTTCCTTGCTTTTTCCCATTCCATCAGGAGGCTTCAACTCTTGCAGAAAGTACAAAATGTTTCTATACCAGATGCATTCTGCTAGTGATAAGCCACCCTGAGAGCTTTTGTTGGATGACTCAACTTGCTGATTTTCTAAGCAAGCATTGATGAAGCTAACCCCCAAGGCCTTGCAATTGGATTCAACCAGCAGCTTGGCTAAACCCTGCCCTTTAACCAACTTGGTGGGCTTTATCTCCAGGTCAAACTCAAGGATCTTGGCAATCCATTTACCTCTTCTCCCATCTATTTCAAGTTGTATAAGGATGTCTTTCACAGAGGCTGAAGGAATGTATGTAGTCACTCTTGAGTGAAAGACATAGACTCTGAAAGCTTTGATAGATTTCACCAAGGCATAGGCCTATTTCTCCATGATCTCATACCTGATTTATGCATCTCTTAATGCCTTACTGAAGAAGGAAATGGGCCCTTCCTAATTTTTCTGCAATAAGACCACTGCTACTGTATCAAAAGAAGCAAAAGAAAAAACTAGGAAATCCTTGGAATAATCAGGACTGATCAGCACAGGTGCCTCATTCAATGCCTTTTTTATTTGGACAAAAGATTCCCTGGGTTCACCAGTCCATTTTACTTCATTTCCCTTTCTGAGCATGGCTGTGATGTGTTTCACCAACTCAGCAAAATTTGAGACGAACCTCCTCAGAAAGTTAATCTTCCCTAAAAAATCTTGGACTTCCTTTCTAGACATGGGAAGTGATAGGGTATGAATTGCCTCTACCCTACTGGGATCAATTCTCACTCCCTCTGTTGATACTATATGGCCTAACAACTTCCCCTCCTTCATAGCAAACAAAGATTTCTTGGGATTTAAGGAAAGGCCAAACCTCTAACATTTCAAGAAAACTTTCCTCAAGTGACAGCAGTGCTCTTTATCAGACCTGGAGAAGACTGTGATGTCATCCAGATAGATCACCAAAAATGGATCTTTCTCCTCAATGAAGGCTATGTCCATGGCTCGTTGAAATGTCTCTCCCACATTCATTAATCCAAAAGGCATTTTGGCATACATGAATGTGCCCCAAGGAGTGGTGAAGGTTATTTTTTCTCTATCCTCAAGCATGACTAATATCTGATTATAGCCAAAAAAACCATCAATCATGGATATCCTAGATGCACCAGTTACCCTCTGCAATATGTGTTCCATGTTGGGCAAGGGATAATTGTCTTTCTTTGAGCTCATTTTCAGGTTCCTGAAATCAACACAGAGCCTGATTTCTCCACTTTTCTTCCTTACCAGGACCAAATTGGCCACCCACTCAGAATATCTCAAGGGGACAATGATTTGGGCATCTAACAACTTCTTCACTTCTCTCTCCATGCCAAGCAACAACATGGAATTTATATGTCTTAGTTTCTGGCTAAATGACTTAGCCTCTTCCTTCAGTGGGATATTGTGTTCAATGATAGATGTGTCATATGTCTTGAGGTCTTCATAGGTCCATGCAAACACATCAGCAAATTCTCTTAATAACTTAGTATATTTAGCCCTTTGTTCTTAGGTCAAACTGCTTGACAACTTGACAAAATTAGGCTCCTCTTGTGTGCCGATGTTTCACTTCGTTCTATCAATATCTTCATTTGAAACCATACCCTTTACTGCCACATCATTCCCATCGAACAGTATTTCTAAAGGGACTACTCCCTTCGAAATGTGATTGCTAGGCAGATGAATAATATGGTGATTAGCAATTTTATTTAAAAATACCTCAGGGTGAGGATGACTTTCGAGATCAGGATCCTAATCAATGTGCAATGCAGAAAACTCATCGACAGACTGAAGAAATGTTTTGATTTCAAGATCATCTTCGAATACCTTCCAATGCTTGATATTGTCCGATATAGATGGCCTATATCTTATCTCAACATCATATTTGTTCTTAGGTGGCAGAGGGATCTTGAACAGGCTAGCTGAGACAGCTAAGGAATCAGTCAAAGTATTTTCCTCTCTTGGAATAAAAGAAATGTTGAAAGCTGAGAAGAAATTACCAATCAGGTTCCAAACCTCATTTTTGTAACTCCTGAGCTAAGGATGCTTGGTCTAATAAGCATTTTCGACTTGCTTGATTATCAACTCAGCATCTCTGAACACTTCTACCCCCTCAATTCCCATTTCTTTTGCAGCCCTTAAACCCAGAACAAGAGCTTCTTATTCTGTCACATTATTGGTAGCTTCAAATTCTAGCTTGTATGACATGGATATGGTTTCCTGACAAGGCGACACAAAAACCACACCAGCACCAGCGCCTTCGCTAGAAGAAGCTCCTTCGAAGAACATCTTCCAAATAGAGGTGGTTGAAGGAGGTATCACATGATTAAATATGGGTTGCTTTCTGATTTAAGAAGGGACTTCAGGAGTATCAGTGAGCTGCAATAAACTAGACCCCAAATCAGTGTCAAGTGCAAAGATAGGATGATTGGTGGGGTCTGCTTCATCACTAACAATGTAGGCTAGCTGAGCTTCTATGTACAACCTCCTGTGTTCCCCTCCAAAGACTGGAATGGTGGCATATGTGAGATCCATCTATGATGTTCCTCCAAGTTTTTTAATCCAAGATCTTGACAACATCATGTCGAACTTGGGGGGAACATCAGCTACCACAATGTCCATGATCACACTCTTCATTGGCAGCTGAAATAAAGAGACCACCAATTCTTTGATGACTCTAAGGAATTGCACCCTCCTTGAATCAAAAGAGTACAAATCTTGATAAGCCTTTGTCACTTCCAGTCCCAATTCTTCCATGACTATTTTGGGCATAAGGTTGTGGGAAGCCCCTGAATCCATGAGGCAATTATGTAGCACCTTATCATGTATGTTCAGGGATGTGTAGAAGGGAGGGGATGAATCATCTCTGTCTTCTACCATGGGGCCTAGGATGACTACTAGATTTTCATCTTGAATATTTACTGAGTCTGTGGAAGGATGGGGGGACTCAGATTGTAGCAGTTTGGAGAGGGACCTTTTGAAATATTCATTTTTAACTAGTTCTGAGAGGGGTACAAGAATTCTAATCTTTTGAATTTTGTGCTCAAAACTAAAGGAGTAAATAGGATTAGGAGCTTCCCTTACCTCAGATACAGGTTCTTTGGCTGATGGCGAAGTATTCTAAGTTTTCTTTTCTTTAATAGTGATTGTTGCAGGTTTAGCAGGCCTTTCCGCTATGAGGGGCTGATCATGGCTATCAAAATTCCCTTATTTCTTCTTTGACCTGAGATGGTATCTGTTAGGAGTGTTGTTGGCCTTTTCCCCTTTACCCAACTCATTGATTTGAATGTTCATAAGGGATTCTTCATATGCAGATTGAGTCAAATGGGGAAAAGGGGAAGTGTCTTCAATACAGTGAATTTCAGGGTTGAGCTCATCTATCTCCTCTCCTTCCTCATCAGCAACTAGGTTATTTTGGAGGGAGGTTTGAATCTTCTGATCATATTTGTCTTTGATCCTTTGTTCCCTTGGCAAAGCATGTGGCACATTGTTACTAGGCCTCCTAAAGCCTCTGTTATCATATTTGGGGATTTATGTACATGGGCTTCCCTTCTAACTCCCACCTTTCCATTCTAGCCGAAAGCGATTTTAGCACTTTAGTTACCTCATCCGTCTGAAGGGGAAGGGGAGAGGAAATGGATGGGGAGGCTTCAGGTCTCTTCCTGGATATGTCTCTATCAGCCTTATTCATGAGTCGGTCAACAACCAATATGTTAGATTCTAGTTCCACAGGTGCATCCTGCATGTGAGCCAGAGTAGTGGCTCTCCTTTCACTCAACAGGAGGTAGAAATCAGGATCAAAAGTGATAGCATAAGTGATCTTAGCAGAGGCTTCTAAGGGATTTATTTCATCGGGGATATTATTGTACATTTTATTGAATCTCTTGGAGAAGTCAGAGACAGGTTCTCCTTCCTTTCTCTTCAAAGACCCAAACTCTGTCATGTAATACATGAAGTCTTTTTTGTCTCCCCACTGTCTCAAAAATGCATTATCCAAAGCCTCAATCCCATCGATAGATCCAAGAGGCAGGGCCCTAAACCACTTTCTAGTCTTTCCTTCAAGGCTATGGATGAAAATCCTCATCCATACGTCTGGATGCATGATAACATGATCATATGTAAAACTGTAAAAGGATTCAAGGTGTTCTTCTGCAGCTATGTCCCTTTTGCCTGTAAACTGAGGCAGTTTCTTTAGGTAGCCATCTACTGGAAGGGCATTTAGAGGTTGAGGTAACAAAAGGGGAGCATACCTAGTAGCTATTATAGCCTCCATTTTGGTCATGGGGGGATTTTCTCCTGCCATAGGAATATCAGGTGGAGGAGAAGGAGCTTGAATAGGGGATACTGGAAATGAGCTTCCAGGTGGAAGGAGAAACAATAGGGGATTCAGAGAGAAGGCTAAGGGGCTCGAGTCAGCATATGCTTCTCTTTGTGCAATAGAAACAATAGTAATAAGAGGAGGAGTGGTAAAGATAGGACTAGGGAAATCTTTTGTGGTCCTGGGTCTACGCCGAGGTACGGCTTCAGAGGACAGGGAAGTGAAAAGGATTTCTCCCTCCAATCCTAGACCAGGGGGGGGAACTCAGCAGGAACACTTCCAAAATTTAGGAAAGGAGAAACTTCAGAAAAAGTTCAGCTAGGAAGCTAAGAAGAACAGAATGGAGTTTCTACAGAAGGAGATGGAAAATTACCTGGTTCAATGGCGAAAGTTTCTCCTTCAGAGGCCTTTCCTTTTCTGATAATCACCTCTGGAACAACTCCAGGTGTAGCTAGGGGCAGTTGTGGATGGGACCACGTGTGTCTACCTCTGGAAGCCACAACTAAAACAATAGGTTCACCATAGTGGAGTCATCACAATGGAGTCGCCAGGTGCACAGTAGCAAACTCGTAGGGCTCTGATGCCTAATGCGCCTTCAGAATTAGAGCCTCGATGTTGTTTGAATCCAGGGAAAATTTTCAACTTTGTCCCTGGAAACGGCGCTAGAAATGTTGGCGTCAGAAGTCATTCCTAGATTGTAGGAGGAGTAATCCTGAAGCCCATCAGTTTATGTCACTATTTGTTGATAAAGGGTGATGAATGGAAGTAAACTCATAACAATATCATTCTAACTCAGAGACTAGGCCAAGCATGCACAAGTAGATGAGTTCTTGGTTTAACTTCAGACAGTAAGTTGTAATAAGGGTGAGTAGGAGGAAGACTTCTATGAGGAAATGCGAAGGCCTGCTATAGGCATCGAGCTTCTAATAGCCTGTAGAAGGAAAACTTGAACACAAGAACATCTTATATTCAAATTGCAGAAAAACTAAAAGAACATAACAGTGTTACAATAAAACCTTTATCATAACATAGTCACAACGATTCATGTGAATCAGTCAATCATGAACTCTTTTAGCATGGGATAGAAACCAAATGAAAAGAGAGATGTTGTTCATTAAACAAGAAATTTCACATACAGATACATAGCCAAGAAAACTAGTGCTTCATTAAAACATTACAGTTGGGAGCTCTGCTCTACCATCCATCCCTACAAAAATACAAAAAATGAGTATATATACTCAGAGCAATTCGCCCCCTTGGCAGTAGGAGGGTAGCTGAGACATTAAAGTCCAATTTAGCGTGTGCAGGCTCCTCTGGTCAGACGCAGACATCAGATCGGCATGGCTCTTTTAGGAAAACCTAAATGCAGGATGATCTTGGGTAGACTGCCTGCCAGAACCTCCATGCCTTACATTAATGGCTTGCGCTGAGATTTCAGCTACCTGCCCAATTTTCATTAATTGCCTTCTTCCACGGCTGGTGGCTGAGACTTCGAGCACAAGGAATGACCATGCGCTTTCTTCCTAGGGCTCAGAGGCTAGCCTCCTTTTTATTTTGGCTTTGCCCTCAATGTAACCCATGGCCATGACCTGGTGCCTCGCTCCAGAGGTACTACGACACTTCTCCTTTAGGGAGATTCCACCATTCTAGCATCCAGAATACTTGGTGACTAAAACTGCGAAATGACCCTTCATATCGGTGGTTGGATCTAGCTTCAAAATCAACGGACACAATCCCTTTTCCCTTGAACACATTGGCTCTGTGCCCCTCATCTTCTTTCTCCCCACTCCATATGACCCTGTGTTATTACCGTGGGCCCACACCCAAAGGCGCCTTCACATCTCACGTATCGTGGATGGAAGGGAGTTGACCCTTGTATTTCAAAGTGATGATAGGCGAGATAGTGACCAGACTCAATCGTGTGCCACACATCCCTTGGTTAGATGGCTAAGATCCTCCCTTGATCAATGGCTGTGATCACTCGTCGCTCAATGAGCATTTAAACTCAACCGGCCCCCACTTTATCCCATCTACCTTGTGACCAGGTGCCAGGACCATGGGCCTGCACCCAAAGGCACCTTTGTATTTCAAAATTTCGGTGATGGAAGGGAGTCAACCCCTGTATTTCAAAGTCACGATAGGTGAGATAGCGACCAGACTCAATCATGCACCACGCATCCTTCAAGACTAATGGTCCCGATTCTTTCGGGGATTCTCCTTCTCCTCTGATTTATCTGTGAGTTCTTTCATCAACTTAGAAGTAAATTGGGCACCTTGATCAGTAAAAATCTCTTATGGAACACCGAAGCGGGTAAATATATCTTCATAAACAGATTCAACCACTGATTTCTCAGTTGCTTGATATAAGGATTTTTCCTCTACCCATTTGGTCACAAAATCTGTACAAACCAAGATGTACTTCTTCTTCCTCGACATTGGGGAAATCGGTCCTTCAAAATCAAGTTCGTATTTATCAAATGGTTCAATCACAACCTGCGGTCGTAAGGGAATCTCATCTGCTACGGTACGTCTTCCCATCCTTTGAAAACTATCGTAGCTTCTCAAATATTTTGTTGCATCCATAAACAATGTAGGCCAATAGTATCCTGATTGTAAGACTTTATATGCCATTCTTTTATCAGAGAAATGTCCTCCACATGGCCCATCATGACAAGCATGAAGGATATCGGGAATCTCATCTTCGCGAACACATCTCCTAATGATCATATCAGGACTTGTATAGAAAACATCACTTCCTACCCAAGAGTAGTAAGCACTTTGCTGAACAATTCTTTTCTTTTGTGGTGGTGACAAATGAGTTGGCAGTCTTCCTGTAGCTAAGTAATTTGTTGTATCTACAAACCAAGGGGTCTTAACAACTACTACAAATAGATGTTCATCAGGGAAATTATCATTCACTGGAATTTTAGTACTATCTTGAGGAATACAAGAAAGAAAATCTGCAACTACATTTTCTTTTCCTGTCCGATCAACTATAGTGATGTTAAATTCTTGAAGTAGCAAAAGCCATCGTGTGATTCTTCTAGTAGTAACTGGTTTTTTCATCAAAAATCTAATAGAAGAATGGTCCATATGTACAAAAACCTCATATCTAGTGATGTAATGACGAAATTTGTTAATGGCATGAACTACTGCTAAAAATTCCTTCTCTATTACAGTGTAGTTCAATTCAGGGGGAGTAAGATTTATTGCTAGTGAAGTAAATTGCATAGTTTTGTTGGTTTTCTTTTTGTCCAAGCACTCCTCCTAAAGAAATGTCTGAGGCATCAGTTGAAATATGGAAAGGAAGAGACCAATTTGGTGCTCTTAGAATAGGTGCCATGGACAATTTTGCTTTCAAATTCTCAAATGCATTCTGACAATTGTTATCCCAACAAAATTCTGCATCTTTTGCTAACAGTTTAAACATGGGGCTGGCTATCTTTGTAAAGTTTTCAATAAATTGATGATAATATCCAGCATGTCCCAAAAAACTTCGCACATCTTTTTGGGTTTTCGGAGAGGAAATTTTAACTATCACTTCAATTTTGGCTAGATCAACTTTAATTCCTTCTACAGACAAATGATGACCCAACACTATTCTCTCATTTAATAGCATTTTACATTTTTCGTGACTAAGGGATAAATTTGATTCCTGACAGTGAATCAAGACTTTCTCAAGATTACTTAAGGCTTCTTCGAAAGTGTTACCATAAACAGTAAAATCGTCCATGTATACTTCCACACAATCATGAATTAAGTCAGCAAAGATCCCAAGGACTGCTCTCTGAAATGTAGCAGGAGCATTGCATAGTCCAAAAGGTAGCACTTTATAAGCATAAGAGCCCCAAGGACACGTAACTGTTGTTTTTTCCTGGTCTTTAGGAGCAATTTGAATCTGATTGTATCCACTATATCCATCGAGAAAGGAAAAGTATCTTTTTCCAGCCAAGGTATCCAAAACCTGATCTATAAAGGGCAAGGGAAAGTAATCCTTCAGGGTTTCCTTGTTCAACTCCCTAAAGTCTACACACATTCTCCATTTCCCTGTCATTTTCTTAGGTACCACAACAAGAGGTGAAACCCACTTGCTGTCATAAATTGGATAAATGAATCCAACGTTTAATAATTTTTGTAATTCTTCTTTCACAAAATCTTTTAGGATTGGATTCATACGCCTTTGTGGTTGTCTTAATGGGGTTATCCCTGGTTGTATATATATGTGGTGAATGCAGGTGTTAGGATGCACTCCTCTCATATCAGTGTATTCCCATGCAAATGCCCCTGACTGTTCTTTCAAAAGATTTGTTAACCATTCCTGTTGGCTGAGACTTAATTCAGAGTTGTTGTATAGACATTTTCCTGGGCTAAGTTCTACTGGAATGGTATATGACATCGGATGCTCATCAATGGTGAAAACCATAGATGGTGAAAATGAGGAAAATAACTCACTTCGTTCTTGAAATTCCTCTCTAAAAATTTGATCGTATTGAAAATATGTTTGTGGGAACTCAACATTTTTTGTCACAGAAAGAAACTAGCTTAAAATATCATCCTCTGTAGGTTCTTGTAGTGCGTGAAACTCATCAATAGAGAATAAATATCCTCCCTCATCATTCCCATGATAGGGACGTTTTAGCCACCATAATTCTTCTATAATCGGTTGAGCAGGTGGAAAAAGAGTAAGTTTCTGTGAAGAAATGCCATTTGAGATGAGCATATCCCCACCATGACATCCTATGAAAGCATTGGTCGTGGCCAACCAAGGTCTCCCTAGAATGATTGGATGGCCTTTTGTGGGGTCCTTTGAATGAATAATCATGAAGTGGACAAGATATTCCCACGAAGCTAATGTAACAAGAATGTCATCGAGGACTCCAGGAGGTTTTATAGTTGTTCTATCAGCAAGTTCAAGAACTATAGGGGTAGGGCGAAGGAATTGACTTAGTTACAACAATTCAACTGTATTGATAGTCATTATATTAATGGCTGCACCTAGATCGACTAAAGTATTACCCATATAAACATTGTTGATAGTCACTGAAACTATTGGGTTCCCTGGGTTGGCATACTTCACAATTTTAGGTGCTTCAGAAATACAATTCGATGACTGGCCTACTAGGTGTATCGTGGGTGGATCTTTCTGTTTCCAACCTAGTTTCTTAATGCAGAGTTCTTTGATGGTTTTGGCATAGATGGGAACATCTCTGATCACTTGTAACAATGGAATCTTAACACAAACATTTCTTCATTCATTCATGATGTCAAACTCAGATTGAACAATTGGTTTTTCAATGAGCAACCGTTCAGGAAAAGGAGGTGTTTGGGGAACCTGAGTTTGTATGTTACGCTATGATTCAGATATTTTATGCTTTGGAATGATAACATCTTTCAAAGATGCCCCATTTGATAAATCATCTATAGGTTCTTCTTCATGTTCTTGGATAATTAACTTTGGTGTTGTTCTTGTTACAGGCTGAGTTTTATTTAAAGTTTTTCCAGATCTCAACTGTATTTCTTATATGGAAATGGGGTTTATGGTGTAAGCTAGGTAATTTTGAAAATCAGTATTATGGAGTAGCATAGGTGGTTTGTTGTTATTATTTGGAATGGGTTGAGCGGGCAATATGGTGGGGCGAGGTGGATTCTGAGGCTGCTGAGGAGTTTGTTGAATGTGTGGTAAAGGAGGTGGAGTAAAACCAGGCAATAATTGATGTATGTTTGGAGGATACTAAGTACATGGATTCTGGGGAATTGGTACCACATGTTGTTGTTGGTTATTTCCAAAATTAGGGTCTCTCCATCCCTGGTACCAAGGTTGAGCAGGGACATTTTGCGGAGGCAAATTTGGCCAGTTCCATGGATGTTGTTGTTGATGAGAGAAGGGTGGATAGTAGCTGGAAGGTTGTGGGGATGGTTCTTGATACATATTTGAGTTCCTAGGTTGCCAAGGCCTCTTAGCTGCAGATGAAGTCCCTGGAGCTTCCCCTCCCTTGAATATGGCTTGCAATCCTGGTAAGGATGGGCAATCTTCTGTTTTATGATTTTCAGTACATATTGCACATACAGAAACAGTGTCCAAAGGACATTCTCGTAAAGGATGCATTTTTCTGCATTTTGGGCAGAATATGCTTAATACAAGGTTTTCCTCTTCCTGCATTCTCTTAATCTTCAGAGTGTCTAATTGAGAGAAAATTGTTCCTACAATGTCTATTTTAAAGTTTTCCAAAATATTTCCCAATTCAATTCTAGTAACTCCACCAGATGTGGGTAGTTTGGTGTTTTTGTTGACAGGTTCTCTCACACTTTTTGCAGTTTTCCCCCTACTTCTTGAGTAAGTCTACATAGTTCATTGATTGCTTCAAATTCTTTTTGATAAATGTCTCCTGAATCCATTAAATTGAGAGTGTCAATATATTCATCTGAAACCCCTTTTAAGAAAAGAGTCTTGATTGCTTCATCTTGGAGATCATTATATTTAGATTTTTGAAGGGTATATGTAAATCTTTCTAAGAAATCCTCATGGCTCTCTTCATCTTGTTGTTGCATTTTAAAAATATCATTTCGAGAATCCTTGGGTCTACAATAGTCCTGGTACTTCTTTAAAAATGTTGCCTTCATATCTTCCCAAGATCTAATGTTGTATTCTCCTAAACTCTTGAACCAACGTAATGCAGAATCTTTTAGGGTAGAAGGAAACAACTTCAGTTTATGTGCATCCTGGAGATAGTTATAAATTCTACACAGGATGTGAAACTCAAAAAGAAATACATTTGGGTCTTCACTACTTTTCCCATAAAAGGTTGGTAGTGCCGAAGGTGGGATATTTTTCATATTGACATTCTGGACCAAATCCAAAATAGGAAACCCAAAGGTGGTTTCTGGTCTTAGCTCAGTCTCTACTTGTTCTTCTTCTTCATTTTCAACATGAATATATCCTCATTCTCTTCTATCCAATTCTCTCCCTCTTTCTGCCATGTTAAAAGGATTACCAAAAATTGTATATGCAATCTGATCTTTCTTTGGTGAGGGTGTGAAATCCCACTTCTCTGGATTCTTTTTGATAGAATTGCTATCTCCTATTGGTTCTTTTGAGGACCCTATTACCTTTGATTCAAGAGTTGCAGTTGTTATTTGTGAAACTATAGTGTCAGGGTTTCTGAGAATATCTTGCACTTCTTCTGGATTAACTCTATCAACCAAGTTTGGATCACCAGGAATTTTAATTTGTTGATATGTGGTGTTTCCTGGTTCTATGTTTTGCTCTATGGTTTCCTCAGCCAGAGTTCCAGTCTCAGTTTCTATTTCTTTTTGGGTGGAGGTTTCTTCTTTTTGTTGTTTTGTATTTCCCCTAAATCTACCTCTATGATCTCTATTTCTCATGAAAAGATACTAGATGAAAGAAAAACTAAGATTGAGTTTGAGAGGAACTTGTGATAATAGATATGTCAGTTCTCACCCTTCATTTCACAGCTCCTCTTTCATCAACCTGCTAACATGCCACACCAAACTAAATACATTTTAAGAAAATAACCAAAACAATTATCTAACTTACCTTCTAAACAGCTCCCCGACAACGGCACCAAAAATGTCAGGCTACTATATTAAAGATTTTTAATTACCTGAAAACACTGAATTGTCAAACCAGGGTAAGTGAACTTAGAGATGATACACTATATGTGCTGGTAAGATTCTAATTCCTATTTAAATATTATTCTGAGAAGAAAACACAGACTTACACTTAGAAATTGAACCCTAATGATTATCTTGAAACTAATCATCTCTTGTCTAATTCATCAAATGAAAACAATTCTGAGTTTAAGTACAGGTACTTCTATTTCTGATCTGATGTAATCTCCCAAGACTATTTACCATTAGCTTAAAAATCTAATCATCATCATATCTATCTAAACCATAAAAGAGAGATCATTTTTAAAAACCTTTTAATCTTAAGCATCAAAAACAGTTCTAAATCTAACCGCGGGTAAAACAAATAAATGTCCTATTTACCCTACAGGTACTGGAAGCTTCCTTTAATCTGACTATAAGCTAACTATCCTAACAAAGCAGAGTAAATCTAAACTCTCATTCCCTTTAAATCATGATCAAATTGAAAACTAGAAACAAACTATAAGCTAACTATCCTAATAGAACAAAGTAAGCTAACTATCCTAACAGAATAGAGTAAATCTAAACTCGCATTCCCTTTAAATCATGATCAAATTGAAAACTAGAAACAAAGCAAATCTAGTTCATTCTTCAAGTTCTATAGGGATAAATAACGCATTCAACATTCATCAATCTATGAGATGATATCACACTGGAAATGATCTAACCGAAGAATGGTCAAGCAAGAATCTAACAAAGTAATTCCCAAACTCAAATAAACTAACTTACATGCAGATTCTAAAATACTGAAATAAACTAACTCTGCTGTGGAAAAGAGACAGTGAATTGAACCTATTGACGGGCCCAACCAAGAGGTGCAATCGCCTAAAATGAAACCAGAGCTACTCAGATCATTCCATGCAAAAATTGTTCATACTTCACGCTCCATAATTCATAAAACAACTCAAATCATTTAACAACAAATAACATAACGCATGGCAAATTGTATATCAGAAATTGTATCACATAACATATTGTAACCAACGTTTCTTGAGAGTGATCCCAGTTTATATAGATCCTCTCCAAAAAATAGTTTTAAACATAGGTGCATTAATCTAAACGGATCTCAGATCCGAAAATGACTCATAGTCAGTTAAAATGAACTTCACAGCTTCATGACACGCAGTGTTAAGAAGCGTGGATCATAAAGCATTCTAATAAAACAGTTCTACAATCTCGTCCTGAGTCAGCATATTGAGTTATGACTCAATCAACCATATGAATCGGACTGTCAATCCATTCTGGCCATGTCGTGCAAGTCTTCAGCATATTCTTTGGTATCTCCACTAAGTGCGAGCCAGTACTTGGTACTGATAAGTTCTGTTTCAAAGGAACAGTACCTAACTCATGTCACGTTAGTATCAACATTAGTTTAAAATATCAAAATACATTAAAAATAACTTGAATCATAAGAATACCTTGAATAGCCCCATTTAGTTGTAAAAGGATGTCAAATGTGTCATGGTAAGGCCACAAGGAAATGATACTAAATATGAGAATGGAGGTATATTTGACATGATATAGGAAAAAATATAGTAAAAACTAGAGACTAACATTCCCCCAAGCTAAATTCTTTGCCTGTCCTCAGACAACAAAAAGTTAAAAACTGAGATTCATCAGAGTGTTGCAACAGCTGCAACCAACATTTGCAATTTCTCATGTTTCTTCATGCTTCTGATTTCCTTGTTAAGAACTCAATTAATGATGATGTGCTTCCTAGCAATCTCATGACATCTCCTGTTCCTCTGAAAAAAGACCTTTATTTTTTCGTTTTAATCGTTCAATCTTGGACAATAAATAAGCTTGCATGAGTTTCATAAGTTCATTTTCTGTTTTGATGTGCCGATCCAGGATGGTATATTCATGTAATTTCTATTTCAACCTGTGATTCCTGCTTTCTAATGTGGCTACCATTGGTCTCAAGGATCTACTGGAAGAAATTCCACAGTAAGATTCAAATATTTTACCATGTCCTTGTTGTGTTTGAGGACTGGATGCGTGAGTGAACTCATCTGGTCTTTGATTATGGGTGTCGACTGGACTAGGTTCAGCAGTAAACTCGTCATATACTTGAAAAGGGTTGTCGACTGGACTGATTTCAGGAGTAAACTCGTCATACACTTGATCAGGGTTGTTGACTGGACTAAGTTTAGGAGTAAACTCCTTATACACCTGAACAGGGGGATCCATTGGCAATTGAATTGGCTTGTCCTGCTCTATTTATTTGGGTGCATTAGCTTGCCGATTGACTTTATGGACTTTTTGAATCAATTGGGAGAGAGTCTATGTCATTTCAGAGGACTCCAGGGTCTCCTCATGATCATCCACACTTTTGAATCTTTCCTGTGGTGGGTAACTGGGCACAAATTTATCCATACCTGACAGTGTGCGTGTGCATTTTCGTTTGGGATTTCTCCTAGGTTTTTCAATTAACTCTTCAAGTTGTTCCACATCAATAATATTTGTAGCAGTTGAAGGAGAAATCGAAATTTCAACATTCACCTCTGTAGGAACAGTGTTTTCCACTCTATCATGGTTAGTTTCCACACCATCGGAACCATGGACATCAAACGAATGTTATGTACCAGAATTATCATCATTGGCCTCAATTGTGCAGTCTAGTGTATTCTTAGGATCATCACAGATTTTGGTCAGGGTTTTAACACCCTTTTTCTTAGAGTTCGGCTTCTTCTGTGGAGGAGTGGACTTAACGTTTTTATCTCTAGATTTGTCAAAATCTAGGTTTCTTATAATGAACATATCCCAAGTTTCTTTTTTGTGGGATAACACAGACTTAATCAATATTTTGACAAGACCAAAATGAAATAAGCTACCTCTAAAATCTTTGGCTTTGCGGACCTGTTCTGCCATTTTCTTTAAACTCTTCAATAGAAAATAGGGTATGTTCATCAAATGGTTACCTTTGAAATGTAGCAGGAGTCGGGCATGACATGGAAACATGATCGTATATCGTCCTTCGCAAGTGAGGTAGCATTGGAGGATAGATAGCAACTGAGCCCATTTTGGTTCTAACCATGACCTTGATGTGCCCTCTGACCATTGTAATTTCTGGTATTGTGGTTGCAGGAGCTGCGTGCAGAGCTTCTTGTTGACAGGTTGGCCCTTCATCCATTTCTGACCAGTGTTGGGTAATTAAATTGCTTCAGAGATGAATTTTTCTGTGACTTCAAACTCTAGCTCGCCCACCTTATATAGTCCACCATAAAAACGCAGAGCGAACTGAAGTGTAACTGAATCATCATACCCATCAAATTTCTTGAAGAACGGCTCCCATCCAGCTTTCTGAAAAATGCATTTGGTGGCTTCATACTCAGGAAGAGCCTCCAAATCTGCATAAGTCTCAGGTTCGTGACAATTCGCCACCATAATTTCACTTCGTATCACAGGAAAGGTCCACAGGTGATCAGCGGGATTAGATGAGGGCAATAGAGGAATAGAGTATGATGTGTGAAGTATTCGTGAGAGGAATCATAGAAGAACGTTTGAAATGTCATGAGGATCGATAGCATGTAAGGAAATGATGATGGTCGTACACGTTTGCAAAATATTATTGCTTATGAATCGTGTCGAATTCAGCCAAGATAATGCAGAGCATTTCCCATGATATGAAATGTCAAGAAGGATCGGTTTATTAGGTATAGAGTATAGGTATAATGAAATATTATGGAGTATCGAGGCATTCCCAGTTCAAATTATTAATATGTAATTTAATACATTAAACCAACATGAAACTAAGCATACCTAAATTAGATTACCTATTCCCTTGTTATGCATTTCTTACTGTAGAGATCTTTGAAGCCAAGTCTGTATCTGGAGAGCGCTAAAATTGTAATTTGAATTTGTATTTCTGATAACCACTGTAGCTGATGGATTATGTTTGGCATTGACTGGTACTGATGAAATCCCAAAATCTGCAGAGAAATTTGAACCAATAATAACTTGCTGAGAAAAAGACTTCTTGTTTATGAAAGAAATTTATCTGATTGCTATCCCTGAACCTATCTTTTGTTCCTTCCTGAAAGGGATCAATTAAAATTATGTCTTCAACAGCTTCAAAGCTTTAACCCATGGTACAATTCTTATTTGTGTGAATAAATGTTCTGGAGTCGAACACAAAAAGAAATCATTGGATTACCGGCCATTAATGAATGCCATTAACCAATGCGAGATGACCCACCAATGATGTCAATGGGACTCAAGGTACCTATATTACATCCTAACAGGTACAAATAAAGGTCTTGGTGTCAAGTCACCTGTAGGATCTATCAACCAAGAGACATTGATGTATTCCCATGGTTGTTAGCAAGGAAATCTGCCATTGAGGCATGCAAAGTCCAGGGTACTAAGTAGTCTCTAATCTCTACTCCAGATAAGGTGTTGGTGTCGATGGAGTGAGACTTGTTGGAAGGTGGACCTTAACATATTCCACATCATCCAACGCGAGTGCAAATAGAAATCTTGCAGAAATAATTTTTGGAACAGTAATCACTTACTTGTGGATTTTATGAGCCCAAGTTAGTATATGCTCATTGCTTTCTCATGTTTTGAGAGTCTGAGAAAATGCTAAAAGAAAACTCTAGGGGGGTTTCTTTCCCATCATACTTCATCAGGCCTAGTAAAGAATAATCATATCCCTGATAAATGTCCCTTTCATACTTTAATGAGCAATTCAAAGGGAGCAAACAAGCTCAAATTTATTCATTTCAAAACAAGACAGTGCATATTGATAAGAGAATTTCATAAAATAAAATGGTCTTACCTTCTTACCTGTTGTGAAAGAGTGATGAAGTTCAATTTTGTACTCGCTTTGAAAAGCCTGTAAAACTAAAGACAATATATCAACATATCCAAAAAGAAATGCTTTTATATATATATATATATATAATTTATTTGATTTTTTTTTATTTTCTGTTAGAATTTTATTATTTACAAAATCTTAAAACAACAAAATGATCAAGGATGAGCAGGAGGAGAAGACTCTTCTCCTACTATCTTTATTTCTGTTTGTTTGGCAATTTCCTGTAGAAAATCATCTCTTGACAAGGGTTTGTTATACACTTTTAATCGATGTCCATTTACTACAAAGGAATTTTGAGTCATCTATGGTCTTGATTCTGACAGATCCATTATCAAAAAAAGTCTCCACTTCATAAGGTCCCAACCACCTTGTCGTAAGTTTTCCTTTGAAAGTTTTGTATTTGGAGTCAAAAAGCAATGCCCAATCCCCTGGTTGAAAATGCTTTTTCTTAATGTATTTATCATGCCATTTGCTACGTTGATTTTGTACAAGGATAGTTCTTTGAAGAGCATCTTGCCTAATTTCTCCCAATTCATTTAGTTGCATGACTCTCTGTTTCTGTGCCTCATCCAAATTCAACCCCAACTCTGCTGCTAGGTGGAAGGTATGAATCTGAAATTCTATGGGAAGGAGAATTTGCTTGCCAAATACCAATTCATAAGGGGTATGGCCAGTGGTATTTATCCACATAGTCTGGTATGCCCATAAAGCCTCTGGAAGCCTATCTGCCCAATCTTTGTGATGTAAATGTATTGTCTTGGTCAGAATAGCTTCTAGAACTTTATTCATGGATTCCACTTGCCCATTGGCTTGTGGATGGTATGGGGAAGACTTACAGTGTTTTATCCCATATTTATCTGTGAGTTATTTCATCAACTTAGAAGTAAATTGGGCACCTTGATCAGTAACAATATCTCTTGGAACACTGAAGTGGGTAAATATATCTTCATAAATAAATTCAACCACTGATTTCTCAGTTGCTTGATATAAGGATTTTGCCTCTACCCATTTGGTCACAAAATCTATACAAACCAAGATGTACTTCTTCTTCCTCGACATTGGGGAAATTGGTCCTACAAAATCAAGTGCCCATTTATCAAATGGTTCAATCACAACCTACGGTCGTAAGGGCATCTCGTCTGCTATAGTAGGTCTTTCCATCCTTTGACAACTATCGCAGCTTCTCACATATTTTGTTGCATCCTTAAACAGTGTCGGCCAGTAGTATCCTGATTGTAAGACTTTATATGCCATTCTCTTATCAGAGAAATGTCCTCCACATGGCCCAGCATGAAAGGCCTGAAGCATATTGGGAATCTCGTCTTCCCGAACACATCTCCTAATGATCATATCAGGACTTGTATAGAAAATATCACTTCCTACCCAAGAGTAGTAAGCACTTTGTTGAACAATTCTTTTCTTTTGTGGTGGTGACAAATGAGCTGGCAGTATTCCTGTAGCGAAGTAATTTGTTGTATCTGCAAACCAAGGGGTCTTAATAGCTACTGCAAACAGATGTTCATCAGGGAAATTATCATTCACTAGAATTTCAATACTATCTTGCGGAATACGAGAAAGAAAATACGCAACTACATTTTCTTTTCCTGGTCGATCAACTATAGTGATGTTAAATTCTTGAAGTAGCAAAAGCCATCGTGTGATTCTTCCAGTAGTAACTAGTTTGTTCATCAAAAATATGATAGCAGAATGGTCCGTATGTACAAAAACCTCATATCCAGTGATGTAATGATGAAATTTGTTAATGGCATGAACTACTGCTAAAAATTCCTTCTCTGTTACAGTGTAGTTCAATTCAGGGGGAGTAAGGTTTTTGCTAGTGAATTTAATTGCATAGTTTTGTTGGTTTTCTTTTTGTCCAAGCACTCCTCCTAAAGCAGTGTCTGAGGCATCAGTTGAAATATGGAAAGGAAGAGACTAATTTGGTCCTCTTAGAATAGGTGCCATGGACAATTTTGCTTTCAAATTCTCAAATGCATTCTGACAATTGTTATCCCAAAAAAATTCTGCATCTTTTGCTAACAGTTTAAACATGGGGTTGGCTATCTTTGTAAAGTTTTCAATAAATCGACGATAATATCCAGCATGTCCCAAAAAACTTCGCACATCTTTTTGGGTTTTCGGAGAGGAAAGTTTCACTATCACTTCAATTTTGGCTAGATCAACTTTAATTCCTTCTGCAGACAAATGATGACCCAACACTATTCCCTCATTTAATAGCATTTTACATTTTTCGTGACTAAGGGATAAATTTTATTCCTGACAGCGAATCAAGACTTTCTCAAGATTACTTAAGGCTTCTTCAAAAGTGTTACCATAAACAGTAAAATCGTCCATGTATACTTCCACACAATCATGAATTAAGTCAGTAGAGATCCCAAGGACTGCTCTCTGAAATGTAGCAAGAGCATTGCATAGTCCAAAAGGTAGCACTTTATAAGCATAAGTGCCCCAAGGACACGTAAATGTTGTTTTGTCCTGGTCTTCAGGAGCAATTTAAATCTGATTGTATCCACTATATCCATCGAGAAAGGAAAAGTATATTTTTCCAGCCAAGGTATCCAAAACCTGATCTATAAAGGGCAAGGGAAAGTAGTCCTTCAAGGTTGCCTTGTTCAACTCCCTAAAGTCTACACACATTCTACATTTCCCTGTCATTTTCTTAGGTACCACAACAAGAGGTGAAACCCACTTGCTGTCAGAAATTGGATAAATGAATCCAACGTTTAATAATTTTTGTAATTCTTCTTTCACAAAATATTTTAGGATTGGATTCATACACCTTTTTGGTTGTCTTACTAGGGTTATCCCTGGTTGGATATATATGTGGTGAATGCAGGTGTCAGGATGCACTCCTCTCATATCAGTTTATTCCCATGCAAATGCCCCTGACTATTCTTTCAAAAGATTTGTTAATTGTTCCTGTTGGCTGAGACTTAATTCAGAGTTGATGTATAGACATTTGCCTGGGCTAAGTTCTACTGGAATGGTATATGACCTCAGATGCTCATCAATGGTGAAAACCATAGATGGTGAAAATGAGGAAAATAACTCACTTCGTTCTTGAAATTCCTCTCTGAAACTTTGATCGTATTGAAAATATGTTTGTGGGAACTCAACATTTTCTGTCAAAGAAAGAAATTGGCTTAAAATATCATCCTCTGTAGGTTCTTGTAGTGCATGAAACTCATCAACAGAGAATAAAGATTCTCCCTCATCATTCTCGTGATAGGGACATTTTAGCCACCATAATTCCTCTGTAACCGGTTGAGCAGGTGGAAAAAGAGTACGTTTCTATGAAGAAATGCCATTTTAGATGAACATATCCCCACCACGATATCCTATGAAAGAATTGGTCGTGGCCAACCAAGGTCTCCCTAGAATGATTGGATGGCCTTTCATGGGGTCCTTTGAATGAATAATCATGAAGTCCACAGGATATTCTCACGAAGCTAATGTAACAAGGATGTCATCGAGGACTCCAGCAGGTTTTATAGTTGTTTTGTCAGCAAGTTCAAGAACTGTAGGGGTAGGGAAAAGGAATTGACTTAGTTGCAATAGTTCAACTATATTGATAGTCATTATATTAATGGTTGCACCTAGATCGACTAAATTATTACCAATAGAAACATTGTTGATAGTCACTGAAACT
Organism: Picea engelmannii; assembly: GCA_009831015.1. NCBI lineage: Eukaryota > Viridiplantae > Streptophyta > Pinopsida > Pinales > Pinaceae > Picea > Picea engelmannii. The sequence continues at coordinate 867,987 of ML781280.1, read as the reverse complement.
ATTGGGTTCCCTGGGTTGGCATACTTCATAATTTTAGGTGCTTCAGAAATACAATTCGATGACTGGCCTACTAGGTGTATCGCGGGTGGATCTTTCTGTTTCCAACCTGGTTTCTTAATGCAGAGTTCTTTGATGGTTTTGGAGTAGATGGGAACATCTCTAATCGCTTGTAACAATGGAATCTTAACACAGACATTTCTTAATTCATTCATGATGTCAAACTCAGATTGAACAATTGGTTTTTCAATGAGAAACCATTTAGGAAAAGGAGGTGTTTGGGGAACCTGATTTTGTATGTTACACTGTGATTCAGATACTTTATTCTTTGGAATGATAACATCTTTCAAAGATGCCCCATTTGATAAATCATCTATAGGTTCTTCTTCATGTTCTTGGATAATTACCTTTGGTGTTGTTCTTGTTATAGGTTGAGTTTTATTTAAAGGTTTTCCAGATCTCAACTGTATTTCTTGTATAGAAATGGGGTTTATGGTGTAAGCTGGGTAATTTTGAAAATCATCATTATGGAGTGGCATAGGTGGTCTATTGTTAGGATTTGGAATGGGTTGAGTGGGCAATATGGTGGGGCGAGGTGGATTCTGAGGTTGCTGAGGAGTTTGTTGAATGGGTGGTAAAGGAGGTGGAGTAAAACCAGGCAATATCTGATGTATGTTTGGAGGATATTGAGTACATGGATTCTAGGGAATTGGTACCGCATGCTGTTGTTGGTTATTTCCAAAATTAGGGTCTCTCCATCCCTGGTACCAAGGTTGAGCAGGGACATTTTGCGGAGGCCAATTTGGTCAGTTCCATGGATGTTTTTGTTGTTGAGAGAAGGGTAGATAGTAGCTGGAAGGTTGTGGGGATGGTTCTTGATACATATTTGAGTTCCTAGGTTGCCAAGGCCTCTTAGGTGCAGATGGAGTCCCTGGAGCTTCCCCTCCCTTGAATATGGCTTGCAATCCCGGTAAGGATGGGAAATCTTCTGCTTTATGATTTTCAGTACATATTGCACATACAGAAACATTGTCCAAAGGACATTCTCGTAAAGGATGCATTCTTCTTCATTTTGGGTAGAATATGCTTAACACAGGGTTTTCCTCTTCCTACTTTCTCTTAATCTTCAGAGTGTCTAATTGAGAGCCAATTGTTCCTATAATGTTTGTTTTAAAGTTTTCCAAAAGGTTTATGAATTCAATTCTAGTAACTCCACCAGATCTGGGTACTTTGGTGTTTTTGTTGACAGGTTCTCTCACACTTTTTGCAATTTTCCCCCTACTTCTCGAGTAAGTTCTACATAGTTCATTGATTGCTTCAAATTCTTTTTGATAAATGTCTCCTGAAGCCATTAAATTGAGAGTGTCAATATATTCATCTGAAACCCCTTTTAAGAAAAGAGTCTTGATTGCTTCATCTTGGAGATCATTATATTTAGATTTTTGAAGGGTATATGTAAATCTTTCTAAGAAATCCTCAAGTCTCTCTTCGTCTTATTGTTGCAATTTAAAAATATCATTTCGAGAATCCTTGCGTCTACAATAGTCCTGGTACTTCTTTAAAAATTTTGCCTTCATATCTTCCCAAGATCTAATGATGTATTCTCCTAAACTCATGAACCAACATAATGCATAATCTTTTAGGGTAGCAAGAAACAAATTCAGTTTATGTGCATCATGGAGATAGTTGTAACACCTGCACAGAATGTCAAACTCAAAAAGAAAGACATCTGGGTCTTCACTACTTTTCCCATAAAAGGTTGGTAGTGCCGAAGGTGGGATATTTTTCATATTGACATTCTGAACCAAATCCAAAATAGGAAACCCAAAGGTGGTTTCTAGTCTTAGCTCAGTCTCTACTTGTTCTTCTTCTTCATTTTCAACATGAATTTCTCCTCATTCTCTTCTATCCAATTCTCTCCCTCTTTCTGCCATGTTAAAAGGATTACCAAAAATTGTATATGCAATCTGATCTTTCTTTGGTGAGGGTGTGAAATCCCACCTCTCTGGATTATTTTTGACAGAATTGCTATCTCCTATTGGTTCTTTTGAGGATCCTATTACCTTTGATTCAACAGTTGCAGTTGTTATTTGTGAAACTATAGTGTTAGGGTTTCTGAGAATAGATTGCACTTCTTCTGGATTAACTGTGTCAACCAAGTTTGGATCACCAGGAATTTTAATTTGTTGGTATGTGGTGTTTCCTGGTTCTATGTTTTTCTCTATGGTTTCCTCAGCCAGAGTTCCAGTCTCAGTTTCTATTGCTTTTTGGGTGGATGTTTCTTCTTTTTGTTGTTTTGTATTTCCCCTAAATCTACGTCTATGATCTCTATTTCTCATGAAAACATACTAGATGAAAGAAAAACTAAGATTGAGTTTCAGAGGAACCTGTGATAACAGATATGTTGGTTCTCACCCTTCGTTTCACAACTCCTCTTTCATCAACCTGCTAACATACCACACCAAACCAAATACATTTTAAGAAAATAACCAAAACAATTATCTAACTTACCTTCTAAACAACTCCCCGACAACGGCGCCAAAAAATTCAGGCTACTATATTAAAGATTTTTAATTACCTGAAAACACTTGTCAAACGAGGGTAAGTGAACTTAGAGCTGCTACATTGTATGTGATGTTAAGATTCTAATTCCTATTTAAAGATTATTCTGAGAAGAAAACACAGACTTACTCTTAGAAACTGAACCCTAATGATTATCTTGAAACTAATCATCTCTTGTCTAATTCATCAAATGAAAACAGTTTTGAGTTTAAGTACAGGTACTTCTATTTCCGATCTGATGTAATCTCCCAAGACTATTTACCATTAGCTTAAACATCTAATCATCATCATATCTATCTAAACCATAAAAGAGAGATCATTTTTAAAAACCTTTAATCTTAAGCATCAAAAACAGTTCTAAATCTAACCACAGGTAAAACAAATAAATGTCCTATTTACCCTACAGGTACTGGAAGCTTCCTTTAATCTGACTATAAGCTAACTATCCTAACAAAGCAGAGTAAATCTAAACTTGCATTCCCTTTAAATCATGATCAAATTGAAAACTAGAAACAAACTATAAGCTAACTATCCTAACAGAACAGAGTAAGATAACTATCCTAACAGAATAGAGTAAATCTAAACTCGCATTCCCTTTAAATCATGATCAAATTGAAAACTAGAAACAAAGCAAATCTAGTTCATTCTTCAAGTTCTACAGGGATAAATAACGCATTCAACATTCATCAATCTATGAGATGATATCACACTGGAAATGATCTAACGAAAGAATGGTTAAGAAAGAATCTAACAAAGTAATTACCAAACTCAAATAAACTAACTTACATGCAAATTCTAAAATACTGAAATAAACTAACTCTACTGTGGAAAAGAGACAACGAATTGAACCTGTTGGCAGGCCCAACCAAGAGGTACAATCGCCTAAAATGAAACCAGAGCTACTCAGATCATTCCATGCAAAAATTGTTCATACTTCATGCTCCATAATTCATAAAATGACTCAAATCATTTAACAACGAATAACATAACACATAGAAAATTGTATATCAGAAAACGTATCACATAGCATATTGTAACCAACGTTTCTTGAGAGTGATCCCAGTTTATATAGATCCTCTCCAAAAAATAGTTTTAAACATAGGTGCATTAATCTAAACGGATCTCAGATTCAAAAATGGCTCATAGTCAGTTAAAACGAACTTCACATCTTCATGACACGTAGTGTCAATAAGCATGGATCATAAAGCATTCTAATAAAACGGTTCTACAATCTCATTCTGAGTCAGCATATTGAGTTATGACTCAATCAACCATATGAATCGGATTGTCAATCCACTTTGGCCATGTCGTGCAAGTCTTCGTCATCTTCTTTGGTATCTCCACTAAGTGCGAGTCGGTACCTGGTACTGATAAGTTCTGTTTCAAAGGAACAGTACCTAACTCATGTCACGTTGGTACCAACATTAGTTTAAAATATCAAAATACATTAAAAATAACTTGAATCATAAGAATACCTTGAATAGCCCCATTTAGTTGTAAAAGGATGTCAAATGTGTCATGGTAAGGCCAGAAGGAAATGATACTAAATATGAGAATGGAGGTATATTTGACATGATATTGGCAAAAATATAGTCAAAACTGGAGACTAACATAGCTTACCCGATGACTGCTGATCTACTCCATCGATGGATCCTCACTGCTGAAAACAAAAATGCCCGCTCGCTTGATTTTAAGCCCGAAATGGACGTCTTCTGTGTGCTATGCTTGATGCTCATAAATGCAGCCTTTGAATAAAACACATTTCATGGGTTTTTAAAACCCATTTCTTCGTGTTTTGCACCAAGGGCCCGAAATCGAAGAGAAACACCCCCCTTACAAGAATTGGTGCTAACACCATGAAATTCATGATGAGGACACAAGGAAGGTGAATCAAGAATGGAGAAACTCCAACTTTCAGTTGAAGACCAACTACGTTCCTAAGATCAATATGAGGAAGTTTGATGGCAAGGAGCCAATCACATGGATACTTCAGATGGAGCAATTATTTGATATATATAATGTGCCACATACACAAAAGGTAGGAATTGCTTCTTTATATTTAGAACCCAATCAATTTGTATGGTATCAATGGATTTGTTCTCACAAATCACTTGTCACTTGGACAATTTTCACGGGAGAAATGATAGCACACTATGAGGATAAAAGGAGCAATACCTTCTTTAGCCAATTGATAATTCTCAAGTAAAAGGGTTCAGTTACAGAGAACATTGAGAACTTCCAAAGATTGAATATAAAGGTAACAAATATTCTAGATGAGCACTTGATTGATGTGTTCATAGGAACTTTAAAGGATAACATTCAACATGAGGTTCGCCTTTGGGAGCCCAAATAATTGGAGAATGCATTTAGGGTGGCAAGAAATGTTGAAAGTAAAAATATGGCTATGGATACTAGAAGGACCAATCCTAGCATCTATAGAGAGAATAATACTCCTTCTTCTAAAACACCTCAACCTACAACATTGACACCTCAACAATTGGAGGAAAGAAAAGAAAAAGGTTTATTCTTTAATTGTGACAACAAGTATAGTAAGGGACATAAGTGTGGTGAGAAGAAATTATTCTACATAGATTGTGAAGAGGAAGAAGAACAAGAACAATAACAAGAACCATCTCAAGATGAAAATGTAGAAGCAATTTCATCTGAAGAGTTGACTCATGCGATATCGTGTAATGCATTGGCTAGAATTAGCACTCCTCAAACCCTCAAGATTGAAGGATATATCAAAAAGAAAAAGGTAATAGTCCTAATTGATTTTGGAAGTACTCATAATTTCATTCACTATAAATTAGCCAAAGATCTCAATTGCTTTGTATATCCAGCACCAGAGTTTCAAGTAATGATTGCAGATAGAGGAACTATCAATTTCTCAGGAAAATGAAATAATATCAATCTTACTATGGGGGAATATGTAATGAATAGTCCAATGATTGTTATACCCATGGGTGGTGCTAATGTTGTACTAGGAATCCAATGGTTACAATCATTAGGAAAAATGGATTTTAATTTTCAAAAACTTTTCATGAAATTTTCATTGGAAGGAAAATACATTGAGTTAAGAGGTATCAAAGGGAAACCCAGTAAGGTGATAAGCTCTAATGGCATGACAAAATTATTCAAAAAGGGGCATCAAGGTGTTATTGCACAACTATGCTCACTAGATGTTCAAACATATAAGCCATATATTCCTCAAGATCTCCAAGGGATCATTGATAAGCATTCCAAAGCATTTGAATATATTCCCAAAGGTCTTCCACCCACTCAAAATAATGATCATGATATTCACCTAATTCCTGGGAGTGTTCCTCCTAACATCAGGCCATACAGATACCCTTATGCCCAGAAGAGTGAAATTGAGTGCATGGTTGAATAAATGTTAGAGGCTGACATTATTAGACCTAGCAAAAGTTCTTACTCTGCATCGATGGTAATGGTATTCAAGAAAGATGGCTCATGACGTATGTGTCCAGATTATAGAGAGCTCAACAGGATCACTACTAAATATAAGTTTCCCATTCTCGTCATTGATGAATTGTTATATGAACTACATGGAGAAATCTATTTCACAAAGTTGGATCTTCATTTAGGGTATCATCAGATTAGAATGAAGGAAGAATATATCCCAAAAACAACATTCCGAACTCATGAAGGCCATTATGAATTTTTGGTCATGCCTTTTGGCCTTACAAATGCACCTTCCACATTCCAAGGGTTGATGAATTCCA
>ML781280.1:838547-852429 GCA_009831015.1 Picea engelmannii | reverse complement strand
AGACATTTTCATTTTGAATCATCTTGTAATTGAACATTTAAGTGGGGTAAAAGGAGGTTGCCCCCTCGAAGAGGCTTATTATCTGAAATTATCTCTTTTTCAAGGCGTTGAGTACTTTTCCTGAGGTTTTTATATGCTATATTAATGTTTGGTTCTTAACAATACGGTGGTTATATAGTTTGGAGTTATATTGTATATATGGTATAGTTTGTTGGAATATTCATTAGCACCTCTGCGAAATATAACTTTGTTACATTGGATACCATATGATACTAGATTATGGGTTGAAGGCTAATCCATGGGCCCTTTTCCTCCGCCAAATATGTAGCGTGACAACCTTAAATAATAGTGGTTCCATATACAGTTAAGAAACACATGCACGATGTATTGGTGAGGCTGTTGGGTTGTTTTGCGGGAGACTCAAGTTCGATCCTCTAGGATCCAACTAATTTTAAACAACCTTACCCATTAATGACCAATGGGAGAATGTCACATGGCAACATCTCATTGGTCTATCTCTTTCACATGTCAATACACAATTGGTCCACTTAATATGCATGATTTCCACATCACCTGCCCAGTCATCCATACGATCATGCCATGCAACACCTTCTGGTGCTACCATGTCATCATTGTACAATCGTATGGTTGTGCAACGTGTCACCCTTTCAGTGGTGACATGTGTCACCTTTTGACTTTGACTTTTTCCTGGTTTCCCTGAACTTTGGCCAACCATATATTTTTCATTCTATATATGTTTGAGATTATTTTTACGTCGTTGGAAAGCTATTGCTGAGCTCTACACATTGATTTAATTTTCGAGAGAATTTGGGATGATCAAATTTTGAGCGTTTCTGAATCCTTCTGCACCTTTTTGAGTGTTATGGATCCTTCTAGACTTCTATGAACATTCCTGGATCCTCCTGGATCAATATATATGCAGTTAGTTATTATCAAGAGCGCTCCCTAGATTAACAAAGAATACAAATATACGAGTGAGTTCAGAGTGAATATCAATGTAGCATGTGTTATGTTTTTTTGCAATAAAAGGTAGATGTTTCCTTGCATTTGGTTTGGAAAAATATGTGGCACAAGGATTGTGAAAGACATAACCTCTCATTATACATAGTTGAAGGTGACTGTTAGATAAGTGTTGACATCTTTTTCACAAAACAACATTGTGAAAGTTGTGATATACCTTGTATAGTACTTAAGGGTGGATCTGATGATTCTTCAAGGCATATTTAAAATGAAAATCACTATTGTTACCCCTAGAGGTCAAGATGATGTCGCTTTGAAACTTGTGAGGAAGACTTTAGGAGCCAACAGCTCTATTGACTACGAAAATATGTGGACAGGGTTCAACATATGTTCATGAAGGTATACATTTTTCACATAGAATATTGGAGACCTTTGGATATAAACTTGATCACAGGAAATATATTTCCAATAATTTTCTTGGGGTTCCCTAAGGATGAAAGCTAGAGTGAATCTCTTGTAATTTAGATGGTAGTTTTGTAGCTCATAATATTGTCTTCATAGAAAGGCAAGGAAAGTGAGTTTTTGTGACCAATCAAATGATATTACAACAATGCTTACATTGATGGGAAAAACAAATTTACTTCTTTGATACTTTTAGCCACAAGAAGGAATCCTACTTTGTGGAATCTTGATCCATTTTGGGGGAATGAAGATGAGGCATGCACTGATAGTCAATTTCTACCAGAAAATAACTCAGTAGAATTACAACACCCGAGATAATGAATAGGTCAAGAAAAAATATGAAGAGGCCAATGATGTTTCTGATAAGTTGAAATTTTTGTACTCCAGATCTAGAGAATATAATTCACTATTATGAGGGGGAAAATACATTGGTAGGAATGGAGCAAAGCATTGGTTTAGATGAGGTATATTATTGCAAGAATTGTGGCATGTTTCTAGAACTAAGGCATGAGTTGAAGAACATCAGCTATAGATTTTTCTTGCATGAGTACATGCAAGGTCTTAGGCATGGGGGAGATGTTGAGCCTCTAATTTGACATTATTTTCATTTTCAGTTAATCCCTTTTGACTGTCTAATCCTTCCTTTTTACCTCGTCATCATTCCCTTGATTGTGTTATTTCGATATTTTTAGTAGAATTATCATTTAGAGCTTATAAGGTAATTATGTTGTTAATTTAATGACTTTTCCATTGTTTTTGGTAGATTAGGAGGATTAAGATTTGGTTATTGCTAATGAAGTTTTTTCCTAGGTTGATATCTAGTAACACATATGTGAATCTGGTAACCCACCTCCATGTCTGACATGTCAATACACTTCTAGAAGAAAATCCCAAACATGGGTTTCATCGATAATGCCCCCAATATGGTTTCTTGATATTCAAGGTGTACTTGGGTCAAATCCACAAGCTTCCAGTCTTGATAAATGATTAAACCAAAATAAGACAACAATTTCTAGACAGTCAACTTCAAGCATGAATTATAAGGTAATGAAGTCGAATCTTGAAAATCCAAGATATAGGTTTTGTGTAGAAGGGTTCAAATTAGTTATCTCATGGGCCGATTTCAAAAATTTGAAATGGTTTGGGAGATACGATTGATTTTTAAATATTGGTTTGCCCAGATTTTGTGTGCGGTCAGTTTCCAAAAAATGTAAAACATTGCTTGAACGAATTCTGAGTTTGGAGATCTGGTTCATTAATTTTATGTATGAATAAATCTCCATAGAGTAGTAGGAGGGAAGTAGATTAGGCATCTAAACAATTGGAGATCATACTTTGAGATTGATAGTTCCTAAATTGATTTGTATAATCAAAATTGCTTAATGAAGATGCTGGTGTGTTGAAGCTAAATTTGTGGTTCCATTTGATCTAGTTTTGTAGTCGTTTTAGCAGCGTGACACCAATTGGGAGGGCCCACCAATCTTGATATCATTGATTTGTATCATTAGCTTAGAATTGTAAGTGTGTTTCATGAATTTCCTTAGTTTTGTTTAGCTATGTTTTCATTCATTTTTTGTAATTAATTTAATGATCATTTATTCTTGAAAATTGTATAAAAGGGAATAGAAGAATAAAACCATAACATAAATAAAAATTTATTTCAAGAGCCAAAAAGCTTGATCTTTTATTTAGACATAACCCCATACATTTTCTTAGACTATTTCATGATTTTAAGCCCCTGGGTGGACTTGGACCAGAGTTATTATATTTAATGTAACATTCCCCAGCTTAACTAGGGAACATTACTTGCAAAATAACACAAATAAACACATAAATTCGAAAATTTATTCTGCTAATTAAATTATTGTAGCTTACCAACTATGAATTAAACACATATTTCACTAAAATATGATACCCATAATTAAATGCATCTACATCCTTATAAATGAACATAATCTAGCCATAAAATCATCTATAATAGCCCATAAAAATCCTGCTCATACACAGGGTAAAAACACAACCATTAAACTCATAAGAAAATAAGAAATAGATAAACACTTATCTTTTAAAATGCTTGTGAAACTAGTTTTCTGGGAAGGACGTTCCACCTAACCATAGAATAATTGTTCTAAATTTCAATAGCAAGTCACCCCCGAGATGGGGCTAGGAATCCACAAGAGAAGGACATGTCTCTCACAGTCCACTCACATCTCTAAATCTCACAACCCACTAGTATTCTCTAGCATAGGTAACCAAAAATCTGTCTATTGGGAACTCAATGGAAACTTACTATCATGAAAAAAAACTACCATGAAAAACAACAACAAACAATTATTTTTCTAGTGCAACTCACCCAGGAGTTCACTCTTCATGCCTGACAACCTAGCTCTTTAATCTTTAGCTCCAAAATGCTCAAAACATGCTCCATCATGCTCCAGAATTCTCCCAGCCTTCTTGGTATAGTTCCAATGCTCTTTTTTCTTGCTCTCCCCTTGTTGTTCATGCAAAATTCAATGTGAAAAACTTCATATTTTTCCCCATACGAATTTCCTATATTTTCCCAAGACAATTGACAACAAACTCTACCCAATGTTGATTGTGAAACAACCCTATGCTTCCAATAACTGTGGAAGTGACTTCTACATGCACCCCCTGACATCTATTTAATGATTGGGCTCTCATACACTCAAACATAAAATAGAAGTTATCCCCAATGGTACTAAAATTCAGAAATATGGGTTTAATTAATACCCACAATTAATTTTCTCCTTGGACCCCTCTTAGACACTCTTAGGCATTTCCCTCTCTTGTGGATAAATCATCTCCCATCTCTATCCATATTCCCAGTAACTAGTATCAAATTATATTTATTAAAATCATAAATACTATTCGCATATTACATCGCGTGGCTATAGTCATATTCATATCAACATTATGCATAAATTAAAATGAGCATTATAGTGGGGATGTTACATTTAACTACTCTAGATGGAATTAGCATCATACATAGAGTAGCCAAGCACAGAAAAAAAGAGAAAGAAGAACTAAGTAGGACATTAAACATAACAATGATGGTGAAGCATAAGGTTCATCTCTGCATAAAATAACAATTGATTAGCACTGAAAATTGTAGACCTCTAATATAGCAAACTTAGAAAATGAAACTAGTTACCTCATGGACACCATTAAAACTCAGCCTTGCTTTGCTCCTTCTGCCACTTTGCAAGATGTCCCTCCTATCAAAATCTTCATCAAATCCCTCACTGAAAATAAATGGAGGATGAATGATTTAAAATAAATAATCTAACTCAGCTCTTTCCATACCTCTCTCCAAATTCTTTTCTTTCCCTTGTTGGATGTTTGTTGTTTCTTTTATATCATTTAGAAAATATATTTCTGATATGGCACAAAATAGATTTCATTATGTTCCTCTATGCAATGCGTCATCCTCCTGTCACTTATCTTAGTTATCAAAAAATGTATAGGTTGAAAATTGGAGACCACTGTCTATGCAAATTACTACATTTTTCTTTGTGCTACTTCTAACGAATCCTCGGGAGATATAATTTTACTCCTTTCACATAGAAGTTGTTGAACACAAAAAATGAGGTCTCTTCCATGTCAACTATTTTTTTGACGATATGTAAAGGTAGCTGAAAATTATTTAGTTCCATTTATGCTTGAATAAATCACACTATATGCGTCAATAAAAGTAATATTTTGCTTGTCAGTCATTCCAAATCTTCCTCCCATCTTAACATGCCATATGCCATATAGTCTTTGTTTTGGTCGTAGTCTCCTCTCTTCAAAGGCTATAGTTTTGGTAGTTGGTACTACTCAAAAACTGGTGAAATACATCTTAAAACAGAGCTCAACATGTCTTCATCACTGAATTGGTGGGAGCCAATACCAACTTCACTGTTATTGCAAGGGAATCAGATGACAATGAGTTTTTGGAGATATACACGTTCAAATGGATGACCTTGTTCATTCCCATAACTGTTCATATTCTATATATTGAATGGCATTGTCTTCCCCATGCTCTTTGTTGAATGCTTTTATAAGAAGGTATGCATCATATTGGTTGATTACATTTGAGCGCTTCACAAGATATTGAAACTCTATAACCATTAAAATAACTTTACATTTCTAACGATGTGATGCTTTCATAATGATGGTCTCCTTGCTTTTAAACAACGGACACAAAATAAAGTACCTTTTGCTTACTATCAAATGGATCCTGAAGGCAGCAATGTCGATTTTGAAAATGAAGTTTTCAAAATTACTATCTTATTTGCATGAGGAATGTAATGACTTAAGTGAGATTCAATTATACTTGGTATAATATTCCTTAATCATTGCAAGATTAATTTTGCAAGCATCTTGGTCCATATCCCATAAACAATGGACATTCCTATCCTTTCTCCATTAAACAACTCTTTGAGGAATTCAAAGAGATGTTTTGTTATGATAAAAGATGGGTGTTAAATCATAAGAAAAGTTCCAAACTTAAGCCTCTTTCCTCTTCAAACATTACAGGGAAGAAAATTTGAAAACCAATGGGGAATAAGTATCATGTATGAACCATTCATAATGTTTTCTTAAGAACAATGTTAAAGTCTCTCAAAACCATCATTGTTTTCTCGCTATATTTCAACAAGAGGGAGTAAAGACCATTTGTAATCAGGGTGTTCCATTAACGGTTGATGCATGTTTCACTTAGGAATGAAAAGATCTTATTTCCGTCCTTCTCATTGTAACAATGAGAGAAAACATTTGACTAGAAGACCTCTCTCCACATCAAGCTTATCCAGACACGTCCACAAACAATGGCAGAGAGACATCATGAGCCCGGAGACATAGGAACCTTGTTCAACAACATAACTCACCAATAATCAATATTGTTAACCATTAGCAAATAATTTCCAAAACATTCTTGAATGGAAAAAAGAACTTGAACACATCATCAAGCCATCTAGGGTCCAACTAGATTGGCAAACTTTGAAATGTATAGTAGCATCTCAGGGAGAGTGCGCAAGACTTTGCACAAGTAATGTGAATCAAGGGGGAGCCTGAAACGCTAAGTACCATTGAAAAAAATGGTGGTCAACATATGATAGCCAATAGATGTGCATCACTTACAATGGCGTGCAATCTTAAGTAACAAAACAATGTACTGAAGTGTATGAGGAATTTAAGGATCATAATGGAAGATGGTAATCATTGTCTATTATACAACAAGGGGACAAAAATGGAAATTTAAATGATGTATGGTTTGGGATTTTGTGAAATAATTCCTAGAAAGTGAAATAATGAGGGGCTTTGGTTTTGTATGTATAACATAAAACAAATAAAAGATCTTAAAATATTTGAAAAAGGATTAGAAAAGATGGATGAATTGTCATGGATGTGTGTTTGAGGGAAAACCCAAGGCAACACTCAGCATCCATAACACGTATGGAGGAGTTATCTCAAGATGGTGGGGATGAATAAAGGGAAATAAATAAGGCTTGGGAAGGAATGGATGATCATCTCAAGAAAAGATATCCCACATGGTAGGCATACTATAGACAAAGAGAGGAACTTCGACACATAAACAAGGCAACTTGATTCACCTATAAGCTTGTTTTTGACCAAAAGAATTGGTCAATCAATTAATCATAATATAGAGACACCTTTCTAATCACTGACCATTTCTCTACCAAGTTCGACCATCAATAAAAAAGTGAAAAAAGGAAAAGGAAAAAGAAAGTGTATAAGTAAAAGAAAAAATAAAAAGTGAGAAAAGACACTGAATTAAAGTGAAGAAAACAAAAAACCTAATATAGCCCATTTGTTTAACAAAAATTTCTTATTTATTTACTTTTTACCATTTCACTTTTATATATGTATAGGAAAAAGGGATGCAACAACCTAGGACTCAAGTGGGATGACACTTGGAATAGAGGAAGGCATCACTTTCTTTACATGTAGGGTTCATGAATTTGAAATCATTGCACAAGGAAAGATTACTAACCTTTAAACGAAAAGATGCATATATTGAGGGATAAAAACCTATCAAGACCCAAAAGAAATGATTACCATCATGCAAGACATGCCAACCAAGAAGATGAGCTTCACACTTTATACTAGAAACATGAATAGAAACAGGGACGCCAAGCTTATGGTTCGGAGTTTGAATGTCAAGAATAGAGTCTATGGGCTCATTGAACATCATAATGCCATCTCTTGTAATCTCCACATTAGGAATAGGATCATCATACCCCAAGGCAAAATATAAGGGATTTTAAAACATAGGAATTCCCTTGAACACGTCATCATTATCAAAGGAAAATGTGCACATATCAAGAGGAATATGCATACAACTATCAAGCTCCTTGACTACTTTTGATAAAAACAATGGATTTGAGAAATCATTATCCAATTCAAGATCTTGATGAAACATATGAGGATATTTAAAACAAGATTGATCACATGTATTAATAGAAACATAAGGATCACCATCTACTTTATTTGACCATTCATAAGTTACATCATCACATAAAAAAAATTCATAAAGAGGATAAAAAAGGTCAAAATCGACTTCCTTCTTTGCATAGTCAATTTTACCATTGTCTACACATGAATGATAGACTTGGGGTAAACCATGATCTTGGGGTTGGGCTTGTCCATTAGTTTCAATAATGGTGGTATTTGAAATGTGAGGGATGCATTGATCATTGAGAATCATGATAAGTTCATGATCATCTTCACATCCATACTCTTGATCACAAGTGGTAAAGGTATCATAATTTGGCCTTAGGTAAGAGGGATCCAAGAATCTCTCAAGGTGGGATTATTTCGAAGTTCGATGTTCAAGGGAGAGCATGTGATTTTGTAAACCTTGGATGATAGGCATTAATGGTGACAAATATTTGTGTGAATTATAGCCATCAAAGGAGAAACCTATTTTACAGGATTGCTCTTCAAAGTCAAGACAAGTGGTTAAGGATAGCTCTAGGTTTTGAACATTATTCTCCTCGAACCACCAACGATAAAGAGGAGCAAGGATATCATAATAATGCAAGAGGGAATCCAAGTTGGTAGGGTGAATGGACATAGGAATTGAATTATATAACTTGATAAACCGAAGATTAAATGCATGGATGCTTTCATTATCCTTCATGTGAAAATGATTATATCTATTAAGGTGATCATAAGGATTATCCAAGTGTCCAAAGGTAGAGGTAAACCAATGGGAAAGTTCATATCATGTGGAGATACATTCATCGGGTAGGTTGGAAAACAAGGAAGCAACATTACCCTGAAGGGATTTCAAAAACAAGAGTATGAAACTATCATTTTCATTAACTTTGAGGATGATACATGTTAGAAAAACAGGATCGCAGAGCAATAAAATAAAACAAATGCGGAAATAAAACACAGAAGGTACACAATACTGTTGGATCATGTTGTCATTGATGCCAATGGTTTGATTGATTGATGTCATTGATTGATGTCAAGTGATTGATTGATTAATAATTGATGTAATGTAATATGTATTGTCCTTGATGAGAATGCATAGATGAATATGGATCAATGAGTTGTCATTGATATGATGGATCAATGAGTTGTCATTGATTCATGATGAAGATGGATCGATGTGGTTTCATTGATATGATGCATTGATGGAAAAATGTATAGATGACTCATTTATTGTCTTATCATGATTGATAAGGTGCACAAATGGATGAACTCCAAAGTGGTCCCCTTATGGTGAAAGCCCTCACGGGAAGATGCTTTGTGGATTGAGTTATCCTAGAAGAATGGTTGGAGGAACCATGCTTGTATGTGAAATAATTAATTAAAGTTCAATGAAATTGTTGGTGAAAATATCCTAGATAGATAGTGTTTTTCATGTCATTTCCAGTGGTATGTAGAACGTCACATAACTCCTCACAGTTTGAGAGTTATGGCCTTACGAAGTTGGAGGACCCCATATGAAGGCTTGAAGTCCCCAAGGTCAAAGAAGTCAAAGTGACCTAAAAGAAGAAATCATTATTTAAATGATAAAGTAAAATGACAAAGTCAAGGTAGATTATTTAAATAATAAAGAGAAGTGACAAAATCAAGAAAGATTATTTAAATGATAAAGTAAGGTGACAAAGTCAAGAAGGAATATTTAAATGATAAAATATTGGAGAACTTTCTATTTATGGAAAGTGGTTAACCCTAAAATAAGGAAAATAGGTTAAGTAACCTAAAAGTGGGTAAAGTGACCTAGAGGATGAAAGTATAAATAAGATAGCTATGGTCTCTTGTAGATCATCCTTTGTGTGAATCAATAGAGAGATTCTTGTGAGATTATCTTTTGGAGTATTGATGGAGAGATTTTTATGAGAGCTTCTTGTGAGAGAATATTTGGTGTGGATCTCTTGAACATGATTGAAGATCTATTATGAGGAAGAGAGTGAGAGGAGGATCTCATGGATGCATCAAATTTTTGGCAATGTCGGAGATCTTGATGGAAAAATTCTCGGAGCTTCAAAAACCCTAGTTTCTGAGGTATACGTGCGTTGTCTATGTATAGGATGAGTATACATTGAAGGTATACATGGGATGACTGTGTAAAGGGAGTGTATAGTGGATAAAATAATGGAGATTTGTGGT
Source organism: Picea engelmannii (assembly GCA_009831015.1). Lineage (NCBI taxonomy): Eukaryota > Viridiplantae > Streptophyta > Pinopsida > Pinales > Pinaceae > Picea > Picea engelmannii. The sequence goes on along the minus strand of ML781280.1, from coordinate 842,337 downwards.
TGAGCTAATGCCAAGCTCTTGGATGATGAGGCAGGTTCCAGATCTGCATTCTATGGCCTCAGATCTATCATTGAGACACTGGTATGGTTACATTATTGTCTTGATGGATACTATTGTTTGATGTGTTATGAATGCTTAGGGAATTCTTTTGATGGCTTCTATAATGTGGTTCAGTTTGGTTGATTTGGTTGATGGAGTGAGCAATACTCTTTTGATTCAGTGGTGACATGATTGTTGTGGTATACTAGTTGTTATACATGAATGAGATAGCATTCATATTGATTTTTTTTGGAGCATGAACAAGCTATTGGAGAGCTTGGATGTGTTGTGACTGGCTGGTGAGCAGATTGGAAAGTCAGAGATAGAAGAGAATGATATATTTTGCAGATGATCTGAGTTGATCTTGAAGGATAAAACCTAACAACTCAGAAGGTATACGAAGGCTGTTGTATACACTGGATGTGTACATACGCAGGTTGTAGTGAGCTAGGGCGTGTATACATGCGGGCTTCACTACTGACAGGTCGCATACTTGTTGATAGATTGATATATGTTGAGGATTGTTGCCTCATCTCAGTTGGTGCTGAGGGTGTAAGCTGAGTCTTGCATTATAGAGTTGATGCTCTTGTAGAGTTGTACTCTATTCAGTTGTTGTTGATAAACCCCCGGATTGTTGTCCATAATAAAAATAAAATTGTACATACATCTTGTGTTCTTTGTGTTCCTTGCAATGATGACTTGTTGCTAGTATATTGTTGATATATGTTGTTAATATATGTTTACATACAACTAGTTATAAATGGCAACAATGGAAAATGAGTAAATGTTGAATGTTAACTAAGGAGTTTTGTGTAAGAGGGAAGTTTTGGTAAAAAGAGTCTCACACTCATTTACCCCCCCTCTAAGTGTGGTAGGTGTGTCCAACAATTGGTATCAGAGCGGGCCTTCACTACAAGCCTTAACAAGCTTGAAGGAGATCCATAGACACACAAATGGATGATGATGTTCCAATCCTTGATGAGGAAAACTATTCTACTTGGAGAATAGAGATGAGAGTGTATTTGAAGACAATGGGAGCAACTATTTAGAAGGCAGCCATTCATGGATCAATTCTGTTGAAGAACAAGTCAAATTTTTCAGCTCAAAGGGAAGGAAAGAAGAATGATGCATTGGCTCTCAAGACCATTCTTAGTGGACTTTCAACCCCTATCAAAGAGAGGATGGGACAATGAACTTCCGCCAAGGATCTATGGCTAAAGCTAGAGGAGACATATCAACAAAAGAAAGAAGATGTTGAAGACCACTCCGTCAAAATTATCAAAGGTAAAGAATCTCTAACTCTTGATTGCATATGTGAAGATATTGAAGGAATTTCAAACGAAGGAAAAGAATCATGTGATGATGTTGGAAAGAAGGAAGATATTGAAGATACTTCAAATGAAGGTAAAGAATCTCCAAAGACTCTTGATTGCAATGATTCAAAATGTGATGATGTTGAATTTTTCTCAAGTGAAGAAGATGATCTAGAAATAGTTTGTGTAAAGTTTGATGATAGTTATCCCATGAAAAAAATAGAAGAAAATCTATCAGAACTTCAAAAGGAAATTGAAGAGGGTTTATATAGATATAGAAGTGATCATTTTTATACACACTATAACTATCTTTCAAATAGCACTAAGAAGTTTATTAGGAGGAGTCAAAGATACATCTTGAAGTTAAAGGAAATGCTCAAAGAACAAGAAGACAGTTCTAATACTCAATTAGTATAAAAGGAAGAAGATATCACAAGACTAAATAATGAAAAAGAAGATATGAAGGTAGATGATGAGATTAGCAAAAGTTTTGAAACTATTGTCCATCTTAAAACCCAAATTGAAGAAGCCAAAAGAATAGAGGAACTATTGAAGAATCAAATAAATGAAAAGGAAGAGTGATGTTGTAAGTTATAAGATGAAATTGTTGATCTTAGAAAGAAGGTAGAGAAGTCAAACAAATTCTTGAAAAACTCAAGAATCTTGGATGAGATATTGGAAAGTCAAAGATCACCATGTGATAAATCCGATCTTGGATACAAGAAAGAAACTACACATGCTGAAGCAAGCACCTCAAAGGAGCATGAGGTAAGTCCATCAAAGAAGGAAGACAATGTTGCAAAGCAACCATCTCTACAAGGCAAAGAAAATTTCAAAAGAACAAAGCAAGGAAGACATCAAGAAGCCATTCTTGGGATACCAAAGCAAAGATATGAAAGTGTTTTTCATGGGTATTGTCATTCATGTAATGGATATGGTCACAAAGCTTTTGAATGTAGATCTTATGAAAGGAGATATAATGGAATATTTCATAACACCATGAGGTGTTGGAGATGTGATCAAGTAGGACATATTGTTGTTCATTGTAACACGATGAGATGCTATAGCTGTAGTGGATTTGGTCACAAATCCTAGGAGTGTTGGAACACAAGAAGAAAGTCCATGATGAGGAATTCACATAGCATGGCTAGAAGAATGAATGAAGTAAGGAAGGGAGACATCTTTGAAAAGATGGATGCTCAGAGCTCAAGTTCTGAGGAGCAGAGACACCTATAGAAGTGGGTGAAGATGACAGAGAAGCCAGAACAGAATGAAAGACTGAAGGGAATTTCAAGTAAGTCATCTACTGAGGCATGCGTGGGTGACAATGGTATCAGTCATGCACATACGTAGGCTGACCTTGTATAGGTCGTGTACATACGCGAGTTTTTGTGCAGCAGACCGCGTATATGTGGTAAAGCCTTGGGAAAAAGGCAATGCACATGGGTTACAACCTGATGTGATGGTATAAATCTGTGTTGCAGGGTCTAACATTGTTTGTTGCAGGTTCTGACACTATTTGCTGCAGGTTTACGTGTTCATCTATTGGATTATGTAAAATAAAATCTCAAGTGCATGGCACTAACCCATGAGTATGGACTGATGATGATCTATTGGTGTACATGGCTGGTACATATTTGAGTTTCATCGATATATCTTATGATTGGAAGCTTACTTGTTAAACAAAACTTGATACATGCACTTGACATATGGATGGGCTACATATTGGGACATGTAGTTGGTGAATTGATGAAGTGATCATGTTGTACATCATTAATAATCTATAGTTGATGCATGATTGGCACCTTGGTAGAGGCACCCACTAGCAGTTTGATTGACATGGAGGATTGGGCATACATATCTGAGGATTCATCATGTTGTGGTATTGGTGCATGGTTGATGTACTTTCTTGATACATGTTGATATGAATGTTTGGTACATTCATTGATGGCATATGCTTGATAATAGTACACCATTGGTATTACTTGATTAACACTTGGTTCATGGTGGAGACATATCATGAATGATATGCCACTTGTTTGGCATATTGGTAGATGCACATGGTTGGCATATTGGTAGATGCACATGTTGGCATATGGTGGATACATTCCATGGATGATATCATTTTGGCACATTGTTGATGTACATGGTTGATGTACATGGGTGTTGTGCATGATGAAGCACACATTGTGGTACAGGATGCACTTGGTTGATATTTTTACTCATGATTCTCTATTTTTGACATATCCTTTGTTTCATGATGGTTGGTATGGCATGAGTTTGATGCATGAACAAGTCCAAGGATCATTATATGGTAGCATATTGTTGATCTTGCAGAGAAGATAGGGGGAGACATACCCATAGGGGGAGTCATTCTTCTTCCCATGATTCTAGGAGGAGATATTTATCAGATGCATACCTAGAAAAGAGCCCTATAT
>ML781280.1:806649-837645 GCA_009831015.1 Picea engelmannii | reverse complement strand
ATCATGTTGTCATTGATGCCAATGGTTTGATTGATTGATGTCAAGTGATTGATTGATTAATGATTGATGTAATGTAATATGTATTGTCCTTGATGAGAATGCATAGATGAAGATGGATCAATGAGTTGTCATTGATATGATGATGGATCAATGAGTTGTCATTGATACATGATGAAGATGGATCGAAGCGGCTTCATTGATATGATGCATTGTTGGAAAAATGTATAGATGACTCATTTATTTTCTTATCATGATTGATAAGGTGCACAAATGGATGAACTCCAAAGTGGTACCCTTATGGTGAAATCCCGCATGGGAAGATCCTTTGCGGATTGAGTTATCCTAGAAGAATGGTTGGAGGACCCATGCTTGTATGTGGAATAATGAGTTAAAGATCAATGAAATTGTTGGTGAAACTATCATATATGGATAGTGCTTGTCATGCCATTTTCGGTGGTATGTGGAATGTCACATAACTCATCATGGTTTGAGAGTTATGGCCTTACAAAGTTGGAGGACCCCCATATGAAGGATTGAAGCCCCCAAGGTCAAAGAAGTCAAAGTGACCTAAAAGAAGAAATCATTACTTAAATGATAAAGTAAAATGACAAAGTCAAGGTGGATTATTTAAATAATAAAGAGAAGTGACAAAATCAAGAAAGATTATTTAAATGATAAAGTAAGGTGACAAAGTCAAGAAGGAATACTTAAATGATAAAATATTGCAGAACTTTCTATTTATGGAAAGTGGTTAACCCTAAAATAAGGAAAATAGGCTAAGCAACCTAAAAGTGGGTAAAGTGACCAAGCGGATGAAAGTATAAATAAGATAGCTATGGTCTCTTGTAGATCATCCTTTGTGTGGATCAATGTAGAGATTCTTGTGAGATTATCTTTTGGAGTATTGATGGAGAGATTTTTATGAGAGCTTCTTGTGAGAGCATATTTGGTGTGTATCTCTTGAGAATGATTGAAGATCTATTCTGAGGAAGAGAGCGAGGAGGATCTCATGGATGCATCAAAGTTTAGTCAATGTCAAAAATGTTGACGACAAAATTCTCGGAGCTTCAGAAACCCTAGTTTTTGAGGTATATGTGGGTTGTTTGTGTATATGGTGCATATACATTGAAGGTATACATGGGATGACTATGTATAGGGAGCATATAGTGGATAAAATCATGGAGATTTGTGGTTGATCTGATGCCAAGATCTTGGATGATGAGGCAGGTTCCAGATCTGCATTCTATGGCCTCAGATCTATCACTGCGACACTGGTATGGTTACATTATTGTCTTGATGGATACTATTGTTTGATGTCTTATGAATCCTTAGGGAATTCTTGGTATGGATTTTATGATGTGGTTCAGTTTGGTTGATTTGGTTGATGGAGTGAGAAGTACTCTTTTGATTCAGTGGTGACATGATTGTTGTGGTATACTAGTTGTTTATACATGATTGAGATAGCAGTCATATGGATTTGTTGTGGAGCATGAACAAGCTATTGGAGAGCTTGGATGTGTTGTGACTGGCTGGTGAGAAGATTGGAAAGTCAGAGATAGAAGAAAATGATATATTTTGTAGATGATCTAAGTTGATCTTGAAGGATAAACCCTAACAGCTCAGAAGGTATATGCAGGTTGTTGTATACATTGGACGCGTACATACACGGGCTATAGTGAGCCAGGGCGTGTACACACGTGGGTTGTACTACTGGCAGGTCACGTACCTGTTGACAGATTGATATTTGTTGAGGATTGTTGCCTTATCCCAATTGGTGCCAAGGGTGTAAGCTGAGTCTTGCATTATAGATCTGATGCTCTTGTAGAGTTGTACTCTATTCAATTGTTGTTGATAAACCCTCGGATTGTTGTCCATAATAAAAAGAAAAATGTACATACATCTTGTGTTCTTTGTGTCCCTTGCGATGATGACTTGTTGATAATATATTGTTGATATATGTTTACATACAACTAGTTATAAATGACAGCAATGAGAAATGAGTAAATGTTGAATGTTAACTAAGGGGTTTTATGTAAGAGGGGAGTTTTGGTAAAAAGATGCCCATACTCATTCACCCCCCCTCTAAGTGTGGTAGGTGTTTCCAACAAATACAATAGAGACAAATATATACTTGGTTCACCCAGTGTGAGCTATGTCCACCAGAGAAATTTCCAGGTCCTTCATTTATTATTATCCATCAAATGAAGGGGTACAACCTACAACACACCCGTTGTAACTTCCTCTTATTTCTCTCACAATCTCCTCTTTTAGAATACAATATTCTCAATAATACATAGCTGCAATACATTTCCCTCATAAAAGAGGGTTTCCTTCTAGGGAAAAAATCCCTAACATAACTTCTACCGTCATATCTATGACCTTATAATGAACAATACAGATTTACAATGAAATTACAATATACATTTACAAGAAAAAAATTCCTTCAGGAGCTTCGCCCCTGAACCCCCATCGGGGAACGCTATCCCCCAAACCCCCATCAGGATCTCGCTTGCCCATAGACCCCGTAGAGGGGGTAACCCCCCTCTGCACTCCCCCGCGTCGAGGAGTGTACATTCTTTCGGGATGTAAAGTCTTCTTAGAGTATAAACATAGCTTAAAACAAAGACCTCTAAATCAGGAACATAATCAGGGTCCACAACCAACAATACAAGCATTGGAAAATGCATGAAGATGCTCTTCCACTGTAATAGTTCCATCACCTAGAAACAAAGGTAAATGTTTCTTGAATTTGTAAGGCAAAGGATTAACCGGGTAAGTGAGCTTCAAAGGGGTAGGTATAAACCACGGGTAATTATTTAGGTCTTCCTCAAATTTGAATATCTCATGCATGTGAATGACTTTACTAGGATTAGTAGTTGATACCATAGGGTTACAACCACTAAAAATGCTTCTAATTAGTTGAGACATAGAAATTTGGAGAGGATTTTCCTCCCTAGTATGGTCGCCAAAATATGTTGATGCTGAAAAAAGAGTGTTTTAAAACTAACATCTCAACTTCCCATGAGGCTAGGAGGAAAGAGTCGAAAATTTCACCTAAAGTTTAATTCCCTGGAAAGAAAACACATTAGACCTTATAGATAATAATTTAAGCATGAATCTTTATTTATGATTTTGTAAATATTTGATTTTTATTGTATTTTGGTTTTTTATGAAATGTTAAACAAAAATTAATGATGAGTTAGTCTGAACATAGTAAAAATACTAAAGTAAAATATTAAAAGAAAAATATACAAACTTGAAAGTAAAATATTAAAAGAAAAATATACAAACTTGAGTTAATTTAGTTAGTGTTTAAAAGAACTACTCCTAATTAAAGAACATGTTAAAATGACTCTTTTAATTTTTATGAAGAACATGTTAAAATGACTCTTTTAATTTTTATGAAGAACATGTTAAAATGACTCTTTTAATTTTTATGAAGTGTTAGTGAAATGTCAATTGAAACAAAAGTTAATGAAAATTAATTTTGCAAGTGCCTAAAGTGAAATGATTAAAAAAACTTAAACATTATTTTATATTAACAACAACTAATTTAAAGTGCAATGGTTTTTATTTTATTTTATTTATTTTTAATATAGACTAATAAAACAAATTAAAAGGAAGAAAAGATGAATTTATTTTTGCATTGAAACTAAATTAAAGAAATATATATATATATATATATATATATATATATATATTTGAAAATTGTATCAAAAGAAATAGAAGAATAAAACCAGAACATAAATAAGAAGTTATTTCCATAGTCAAAAAGTTTGATCTTTTATTTAGACATAACTTCATACATTTTCTTAGATTCTTTGATACTTTCAAGCCCCTGCGTGGACCTGTACTAGAGTTATTATGTTTCACTACTCTAGATGGAATTAACATCATACATAGAATAGTCAAGCATAGAAAAAGAGAAAAAAGAGAGAAAGAAGAACTAATTCATACATTAAACAAAGAAATGATGGTGAAGCATAAGGTTGTTATCTACATAAAAGAAAAACTGATTAGCACTTGAAATTTCAGACCTCTAATATAGAAAAGTTAGCAAATAAAACTAGTTACCTCATGGACACCATTAAAACTCATCCTTGCTTCGCTCCTTCTACCACTTTGCAAGACGTCCCTTCTATCAACAACTTCATCAAATCTTTCACTAAAAATGAATGGAGGATGAATTATTTAAAAGAAATAATCTCACTCATTTCTTTGCATACCCCTCTCTAAAAAAATTTATTTCCCTTGTTAGTTGTTTGTTGCTTCTTTTATATCATTTGGTGAGTCGTTCCAGTGTTTATGGTCATTTTGGTTTAACGAAAATATGCTAATACAATTTATAAATGTCTCCATTTTCTCTTATGTGTGTGTGTGTGAAATCAAATTTGTTGAGAAATTTTGTTTCTATTTACATGACATTTTTGTTTGCATCTAAACATATTCCTTAATTTGATATGAGGTTATGCCCATGTCAACAATTAATCCAACTTAAAACTTCTTGGTCTGCTAAACCATAGAGAGATCTATCTAAGTTGTTCATACCAACTACAAATGTGAGATATGGGTTTAAAGTGGACTTCCAACCAAACACATATGGGCACTCACATCACCTCTTTCATGATAATTTCATAATTATTTTATGTAATGTAAGAATCCATAATCAGATTAAGCGAGTTCTCATATGTTGGCTCCCATTAATTAGTTTTTACAATTCCTTCTTCATATTCCTTTGAAACTCGCTCTGAACTTGAAGTTCCATAATGCTAGTTGTGAATGGTGTCATTGGATGGGATGTCTCTGAAAGGATGTTGTTGGCGCACAATGGGTAGACCCAGGGTTCAACATTAATTCACCAACAAAAACCTCAGATACTGGCCCTTTCAGCATCACCCGCAAGCATGTGAAGTCTCATCTGAGGTATCTATGGGGGCTAGAGGAACCAAGTTTCAACAATCATGAAGGGATGGGAGGCATTCATCATAACCATTACACTTAGAATTTTTTCATTATACCATTTATCATGTGCGCAGAATCATCAAAATAGATAACATATTAATATTAACCATACATTATATGCGTACAATAAACAGAGCAATAAACACATCACAACACATCATAACATGGATACACCAGTATTTAACGTGGTTCACCCATGATGGGCTATGCCCACAACTATCAACTTCTTATATTATTCATAATCATCTCTTACAAAATATGTGCATTGCGCTCATACATTATGCCCTTGTCCTTCTCCTATCATTCTATATGTCTCTCTTCACTCTTACATTCGTACATATAGTGCACACTTAGATCTTCTTACTCTCATCCACTCTTGAATAATTCTACACTCATTACATTCCATTCTAAGTTACCTTTCTATCCCAAAACCCTTACATATCTATAAAATTACATTAGGGTTTAGCCCTTTTCGATGGGCCAAAATTCCTAAGGACTTCTAACTGTTTTCCTCCTTTCGCACGCTGCAAAGTTCCAAAAACTGGTCCCAAAAAGTCTTGTCCCAACAGATGCCAATGATTTTAAGGGCATGATCATGATCCTTTGTATATGTTTGACGTTTCTTTATCAATGCAGATATTTTCTCCATAATTATCACGTTTTCAAATTGAAAGAAGCCACCATGTCCCTTCAGGTAATGGTTCCCTATCAATTATTGCAGTTGGAAGTACATTCTAACATTATGGAATTCTGTGGTCGCTAAAGAAGATACCCTTGTCTAGGCTATAAGTGAAGAATTCTTTTGATCCTTACAATAACCATGTTTGTAAGGTGTTTCACCCAATTAAGAATAAAATCCATAAATGCATAATTTCTGAAAGTGACTATAATAATATTCCCTTTGCTCAATAATAGACCATTTCTTTTGTTATGATAGAAACTTTATATGAGGGAATTTTACTACCACTAATTGGTATGACCACCCAATACGAATCTCGTGCTTCCAGAAGCATGTCCTTTGACTTTTCTCAGTTTACATGCTGCACTAAATCATGCATAACAGACCGGCAAGGTAAACAGTACAATAGTTGATGGTCCCTTATTCGATAATCACTTAATTGGCGGGTTTTGATACCAACTTCATTGTTACTACAAGGGTGTCGGGCGACAGTGAGTTTTGGGAGCTACACGCATTCAATTGGAAGACTCTGTTCATTCCTCTCAATGTTCATATTGAGTATTGAATGACATTGTCTTACCCACGCTCTTTGTTGAATACTTTTTATAAGAAGGTATGCATCATATTCATTGATTACATTTGAGCGCTTCACAAGCTATTGAAACTCTAGAACTCTTAAAATCACTTTGCATTTCTAACGATGTGATGCTTTCATAATGATGATGTCCTTGGTTTTAAACAAGGGCCACAAAATAAAGTACATTTTTCTTAGTGTCAAATGGACCCTGAAGGCAGCAATGTTGATTTTGCAAATTAAGTTTTCAAAATTACTATCTAATTTCCATGAGGAACGCAACGACTTAAGTGAGATTCAATTGTACTTGGTATAATATTCCTTAATCATGTCAAGATGAATTTTGTGAGCATCTTGGTCCATATCCCATAAACAATAAACATTCCTATCCTTTCTCCCTTAAACAATTCTTTGAGGAATTTAAAGTGATGTTTTGTTATGATAAAAGATTGGTGTCAAATCATAAGAAAAGTTCAAAACTTAAGCCTCTTTTCCTCTTTAAACATTGCAGGGAAGACAATTTGAAAACCAATGGGGAATACATAGCATGTATACGCCAATCATAATGTTTTTTAAAGAACAATGTTAAAATCTCCCAAAACCATCATTCTTTTCTTGCTATATTTCAACAATAGGGGTAAAGACCATTTGTAATCAAGGTGTTCCATTAATGGTTGATGCATGTTTTACTTAGGAACGAAAAGATATTGTTTCCATCCTTCTCATTGTAAAACGAGAGAAATCATTTGACTAGAAGACCTCCCTCCATATCAAGATTATCCAAACACATCCACAAACAATGAAGGAGAGACATCATGAGCCTGGAGACATAAGAACCCTGTTCAAAAACATAACTCGCTAATGATCGATATTGTTAATCATTAGCAAATAATTTCCAAAATATTATTGAATGGAAAAAAGAACTTGAAGACATAATCAATCCATCTATGGTTTGACTAGATTGGAAAACTTTTAAATGTATAGTAACATCTTAGCAAGAGTGTGCAAGACTTTATAGAAGTAATGTGAATCAAGGGGGAGCCTAGCAATGCTTTGTCGTCTAAGTACCATTGAAAAACATGGTGGTCAACAACTTGTACATTGAATATATTGTAAAAGGAGGTTTCCTCCTCAAAGTGGAATTGTATTCATTGATTTTTTTATCATTCTCAATGCATTGGTTCATAACAATTGGGATTAGAGCATCGATCCTAAGGTTTTTCTACTTCAAGTGAGACATCTTAGAATTTTTACTATAACTGTTCTTTTGGGATGCTTCAAATTGCGAAATTTGGAGGTTACTTAGGAGACATATCCGAGTAGGTTTGATAAAAATGTTACATTTTTTTTCATGATAGTTTCAGAGATATAGCCTAGAAAATATAGGGTTTTTTACTCATCCTAAAATCCGTTTTAAAGGAGTTATCTTGGTATTTTCTGTATAAATTATTTTCTGAGAAGTTTCAGAGAATGAAATTTTGTGGAGATTGAAAACAAAAGAGTGAAGTATGCCTGGTCCAAATTCCAGGTCGTTACAATTTCAGAGTTATCTTCTATGGAAGTTGGGGTTTGTGACTAGTCTTAAAATTAGGCTCAAACAAGTCATCTTTTATTTTTTCTATAAATGAATTCCAGTGAAGTTTTAGACTTTGAAATTTTCAAAATCTTGAGGAGACGTAACTAATTACATGTGGAAAAAGTTTTAGAAATTGAATCATTATAATTTGTGTGATATATTTTGTGGAATTTGGGGATTGTTACTAATCCTAAAATCAGTCTTAAACAACTCATTTTGGTATTTGTGCTATAACCTTTTATCAGTGAATGTTCAAACTCTGAAATTTTCAAGAGTTTAAAAAGTCATATCAGAGTACTATATACTAAAATTTCAAACTCAGAAGGGTTCAAAGTTATACTATATATCAGGAAAAATGTCATTCATCCATCCATACTCCAAATTAAGGGTTTGAAAGGTATGTAACTTACAATTGGCATAAATGTTGATTGGAAGATCTATTTTTGATGATTCAAAATTTGTGATAAAGAGGAAAAAGAGGAGAATTATTATTTTCTCACATGGAAAAGAGTTATATAGGAAATAATACTCGTGCTCGTCATAAAAATTCAAACATGGCATCTGAAGAAAGTGAAGACTTAGAAAATAGGCTCACCCAATTAAAGAACCAAGTTGATGAAAATAGTTCTAGTATGTTGAAACCAATAGATTTATCACATTCTTTTAGATTTTAACCTTGTACAATATTTTACTACAAACATATTTTCAATAAAAGAAAAAAAAATATACAATGGAAAATACACACATTACACAGATATTTTTCCCCTAGAAACCCAAATCGGGAAAACCACCATATTCTATACTCATTCATTGTCTTACATTGTTTACAATACAATATACATATAGGATCCAACAACATCTAAAAACCTAACCCAATGACCCGGATTAGTCAACAACCCTAACTCCTTAACTAGAAATAGAAAACCATCGACAAAAACCATGTACCAAAAAACCACCCAACAATGGACACGAAAATCAAGGTGACACGAAACATGAGGTAAAAATGTGACATGTTTCCTGAGGAAAAACAATTTTCTCGGGGGCTATCGCCCCCCTACAACCCCTAAATGGGGATCCTGGTGCCCCCCATGCACCCGGTGCAATGTAGATGACATTGAACCTAGTTGTGCAAAGAATATAACACATACCCAACAATTCTTAGGAATACCTTAAAAAGGAAATGGAAAATAATATGGATGAAAATAGGAAACATATGAAAAAGAAGATGTATGAAAATCAAGAGCATGTGGAAAAGAAGATGTCAGAATTGAAAAATTTCATGTCTTCCATGATCTTACATGCTATATATGAGAGAATCCCTATAGGAGATATCAAAATTCAAGGAAATCATGAAAATGTAGAAGAAATAAAGATTGAGTCTGGAATCACAATTATTCATCACTTCAATATCCACATCACCAAGGATTTAAGTCAACACCAAGGAACTACATTCCTAAGATCAATATGAGGAATTTTGATGGTAAATATCCTATAACATGGATATTCTATATGGAGCAATATTTTGATATACACCAAGTGGCAAGCTTACAAAAGGTACCCATTGCATCCTTGTATTTAAAAAATTATCAATTTATTTGGTATCAATGGATTTGGGAAAGAAAAAAATGAATTCTATTATCTCTTGGTCCATTTTTACAGATGAATTGATATCACATTATGGGGATATTAAGAGCAATACTTAGTAAATTGACAAATAATCAGAAAAAATGTCCAATTATAGAGTGCATTCAACAATTCCAAAAACTCAATCTCAGGTAAAGAACAATCCTGAGGATAATTTGTTAGATCTATCTATGGGAACTCTAAAGGAGAACATTCAATATGAGGTGCATCTCTTCAAACCTAAATCCCTACAGAAATATTTCAGTATGGAAAGGAAAGTGAAAAACAAAAATATGGCTACTAGAAGGGTGGCATCTAAAAACTATAGATAGAACCATGTTCCCTCTCATAACTTCAATCAACTGAGAATGTTGACACCTCAACAAATGGATAAAATAAGAGCAAAGGGACTATGTTTCAATTGTGAAAACAAGTACAGTAAGGGGCATAAATGTGGTGAGAAGAAATTATTCTATATAGAATGTGAAGAGGAATAAGATCAAGAATTAGAATGATCACAAGATCTAGATCTAGAAGATATTACTCCAACGATATATTTTCATGAATCGGTCAACATCAGTACTCCAAAAACCCTTAAGATACAAGGATACATCAAAAATAAAAAGGTAACAATCTTGATTGATTCTGGTAGTACCCATAACTTCATCAATTACAAATTAGAAAAATATCTCAATTGCTTTGTATATCTAGCACCAGAGTTTCAAGTAATGATTGTAGATGGAGGTACCATAAATTGTTCTGAGAAGTTCCATAGTGTTAAGCTTAATATGGGAGAGTATTTTTTGGATATTCCCATGAATTCCATCCAATTGGGTGGTGTTGATGTTGTATTAGGGGTCCAATGGTTACAATCAATGGGAACAATGACCCTTAAATTTCAAGATCTTTTCATGAAATTTTCCTCAGATGGAAACGAAATTTATCTTAGAGGTATCCATGGGAAACCATATAAGGTGATAATCTCTAATATCATGAAATAATTACTCAAAAAATGGAACCATGGTGTAATTGCACAATTTTTCTAACTAGATGTTCAAACATATATGTCCTCTACTCCATTGCAACTCCAAATAGTTATCAAAAATCATTCCAAGGTATTTGGAGAAATTCCTAAGGGTCTTCCACCTGCTCAAGATCATGACCATGTTATTCATTTGCAACCAGGAAGTGTGCCACCTAACATTAGGCCTTACATGTATCCATATGCACAAAAGAGTGAGATTGAGTGTATGATCCAATAAATGTTAGAAGTCGACATCTTCAACCTAGCTAAAGTTATTTCTCTTCACCAATAGTGATGGTTATTGTTTGTGCACATTGAGCATACTCAGGGTTCAACATTAATTCACCAAAAAACCCCAAGGTACCTGCTCTTTCAACATCACCAGCAAGAAGGTGAAGTCTCACCTGACATATCTATGGGGACTGTAGGAACCAGGTTTCCACAGTCATGAAGGGATGGGAGGCATTCATCGTAGCCATTACACTTAGCATTCATTCATTATACCATTTATCATGTGTGAAGAATCAACAGAACATATAACATGTTAACATTAATCATACATTATATGTGCGCAATAAATAGAACAGTAAACACATCATAACACGGATACATAAGGATTTAATGTGGTTCATCCAAGATGGGATACGTCCACAATGATTGACTTCTTATATTATTCATAATCATATCTTACAAAATATGCACATTGTGCTCATACATTATTCCCTTGCCATTCCCATATCCTTCTATATGCCTCTCTTAACTCTTACATTCACACATACAGTGTGTACTTGGCTCTCCTTACTCGCTCACATGCTAGTCTCATTCACTATTCAGCTCATATGTTTCTCTTCTTACTCGATTGACTGATTGAACCCTCTCTATCCCAAAACCATTACATATTTATACTATTAAATTAGGGCTTAGCCCTTGTCAATGGACCCAAAATTCCTAACAACTTCAACGATCTTCTTTCCTTTGCAGGCATTAGTCCTGAAAATGCGCTAAATGCCTTTCCTTCTTCTATGCGCACTGCACAGTTCCCAAAATTGGTCCCAAAAAGTCTTGTCCCAATAGGTCCCCAACACTGACCTTTGGTCCATCCTGATCCACTCATGCTTTCTAATGTGCTCCGTTCAATGTCGCAACGAGCTTCTCCAAAAAAAAAATTGCAGTTGCAATATTATCCTTTGCTTGTAGTTCTTGCACCAAAATCTTGTCTATTGTCTACGCGGTAAATGCTAACTTAAGACATTCTTCCTGAATATTAATTGAGTCGAATAAGCATGGAACTCATTCAGGTGTTTTAACTTTCTCCTTCAATCTGGGTAGATGGTTTTCTTTCTTCTCAAGTATCATAAATGTTGCAATACCTAGGTTCTTGTTGCACATAAAGTTCTCTTCCCTTGTTTTTCATATTCATATTCTTCTTCTTAATCCTTATCTGGTTGTTTTGTCTCTTTCTGTGTTGTTTACGACAACGGGGTTCTCCATTCTGCTTCCTAGTCATTTACCATCTCGCTGACATTATGTTCTATGTAGTCATGTGGCCCACTCTTGTGGCTCGAATGTGATTATAAAGTGAGTCTGGTATGAGTGATGTGCTTAGGTAATTCTCTGGCGCTAACTCTAGGAACTTCTTCAAAACTGCAAGGTTGTGGTATCAAATTATCAGGTTTCATATAGCACCCAACATATCTCCCTCGAGAGTCACCCTAGGTAGAATCACTGGTGTAACAAGGTCATACTTCACCTCTTTATGCAGTCTGGCTTGCTTGGATTTAGGCTTTCTAGGTGGTACATACGCTCTAGGAAAGTTTATTGGATCTGATGTATATGATCTTGGCATTTATTCCTGCATTGGTGTTGATTTATGCTTACTACATGACTTCTTTGTTCCTGACATGGATTCTTCTGCCTTTGGTGTCGACATGAATTTTTGTACTTTGATTCTGTCTGCAACACACTCGTCTCTCTCTTTCGTAAGCTATGGCTCTTGTTTGGTTATTTGTTCTCTACAAATGTCAAGTAATAATAACCCTTACTCATCTCCCCTTGTTCTTCTTTTATAGGTTTTTTCCAGTCGTTATCTTCTTCTTCGCACCCCAAATTCTCAATCCCATATGATTGTATTCGCATTCAATTCCTTCCATATTCTGTATAAAATTCATATATTTCGATGGATCATGGTCTAGATTTTCCATCTTGTTAATATATTCATCTCCACTTTTCATTTATGACTACATGTTGTTGTCATCTTTCCAGGATGTTTATTCTTTAATTCCTTACCCATCTTCTATGCAGGTCTTTATCCTAGTTCTTCAATTCACCTTTATGCATGTATTTCAATTTTCCTTCCTTTCCATGACATTTTCATCTTTGAATCTTTGAACAATGTCGGATTTAGAACTTTGTCTCTTCAAATGTTTATTATGGATTGCCTCAAGCTATTTTATTGATTTTTATTTTCTTTTTATTTTTCTCTATAATACAATATAATACAAATACTATGGTACACATACAGCATACTCAAACTAGTGCACGGAAGCACGGTTGTCCCTATACAGTTTCAACCGACTACTATTTACGATCCCTTCCATGGTTTCTCCATTCAATTTCTCCAACTAAACAACACCTTCTTTTGTCACAAATTTTATCACATATGGACCCAACCAATGCATTTGGAACTTTCTAGGGTGCTGCAAAAATTTATTGTCATAGAGAAAAACTATGTCTCCCATCTAGAACTTCTTTTTAATATGTTTTTCATGCCATGCATTTTTGCATGCTTTCTACACCTGCTAATGAAATCCTACAAAAAACGGTCTTCCTCTAGTTCTAATAGCTTGTTAGGATAGTTAGACACTTAGGAGTTAGTTAAGATCTACTTGGTCTAATGCGTCGTTAGGTAAAAGTGTGTTTCTTTAGTATGCATTAGTATTCATTTGTAGTTAGGAAATTCGACGGTCACGATATGTTCCCGACATAGAGTGATCTAACGGTTCATACTCTCCTCAATCTTAACGGCCATTGATTAGTGGATTAACACCCGATTGGTCCATGATCTCTATTTAAAGAGCATGGAGGGTTATTTGTCGATGATCGATTGTGAGAAGCTCTCTTGTAAAATCTCTTTGTAATCTGTTTCTTTGCATTAATAAACTGCTCCAAGTGGTCGCATTGGCTGGGGCCGTGGATGTTTCCCCATAGGGGTTTTACCTTGTGAAAACATCAGTGTGTTGATCTTTGATCTAGTTATGTGAGTGGTTACTAGTGAAGGTGTCTGTCCTCTATTGGAATACCTGTGTTGTCAAACATGGTTATAGACTTCTTCAACCACATTGTAATGAAATTATTCATAGAAGAGATGTTAAATTTGATGAAAATATCTTAGCCTGCGAGTCTAATTCGACGGTTGTTCCTTCTTCGGCGTTTGTGCCTTCTTCTGTTCCTATTCTGGTTTCTTCTTCAGATGATGAAAGTGAGGATGATAATCCACCTCCACCTGCTGAAATTCCTCCTAATGAGTCCTTTGAACCTGAACAAGCACCAGTTCCATCACTTCCTATATGGGCCCGTTCAACACGAGAAGCAGTTGGTGATCTTGTTGTTGATCCTTCAGATCAGCGTTGAACACATTCATAGTTCCAGCGAGCCTCTTCTCTTCTAGATCAAGTTTCAGAGACTCACGATCCAGAGACAATTGCAGAAGCTTCAAGTCATCCAAATTGGGATACAGCAATGAATGAAGAGTATTATTCTTTAATGGCAAACAATACTTGGGATCTTGTACCTCTTCCAAAAGGAAGAAAACTTGTCAGATGTAAATGGGTCTACAGAACTAAGTATGCATCAAATGGAAGTGTTGAAAGACACAAGGCTCGATTAGTTGCCAAAGGATTTTCCCAAGTTGAAGGAATTGACTATAATGAAACCTTTTCCCCTGTAGCCAAAATGAATTTCATCTGCCTTGTTCTTTCCCTTGCTGACTCACATAAATGGGAGGTCCATCAGATGGATGTTAAATCTGCCTTCTTGCATGGAGATTTGAAAGAAAAAATCTACATGGAACAACCTCCTGGATATGTCCAGAATGACTCTAGCCTTGTTTGTCTCCTCGATAAATATCTTTATGGTCTCAAGCAAGCTCCCCGAGCTTGGTATGCCAAAATGGACAACTTTCTTATTGCCATTGGATTCTCTAGATGCCATTCTAATCCTAATGTCTATACCAAGAAAGTAGGAAGCCATCTCATAATACTTGTCCTTTATGTTGATGACCTTATCCTTACTGGTAGTAACTCAAAACTTTTAAACCATGTGAAACCCAACCTTAAGAAGAAATTTGAAATGGCAGACTTAGGATTTTTGCATTATTTCCTTGGCCTCCTAGTTTTGCAAACCAATGAAGGAATTTTTCTTTCCCAATCTAAGTATGCTTGTGACCTTCTTCGTCACTTTCACATGGATGATTGTAAACCAACCCCTTATCCCTTCCAGTCTGGAGTCAAGCTTACTGCCACCTGTACTTCTCCTGAAGTTGATGCCACCCTGTACAGTCAGTTAGTTGGTAGCCTCTTATACTTCACTCATACCCATCCTGATCTTTCCTTTGTTGTTGGTCTTATTGCCTGGTATATGAAAACACCCCATGAAATCCACTGGAAAGAAGCTAAAAGGATACTTCATTATGTCTGTGGTATAGTTTAGTTCGGGATACATTACAATTCAGGGGGGACTCCTTTATTGGTTGGTTTCACTGATTCAGATTGGACCGGCGACCCTAAAGATCGGAAGTCTACTGTAGGTTATGTTTTCAGCCTTGGTTCAGGACCTGTCACTTGGGCCTATAAGAAACAACATGCTATTGCACTTTCTTCAATAGAAGTAGAGTACCGAGCAGCAGTAAATGCAAGTCAGGAAGCCTTGTAGCTTCGACAGATCCTTTCAGATTTTGGATTCCAGCAGCAGCGTCTGACCAGCCTTTGGTGCGACAATCAAAGTGCCATCAATCTCGCCAAAGACCTAGTTCAACATCAACACCGCAAGAAAATCGAGCTACACATGCACTTCATCAGAAATCTCATTCATGATCAAGTTATTGAAGTTCTCTTTTTCCCTACAGAAGATCAAGTTGTAGCCATTTTCACAAAGTCTCTTACAGAAGTGAATTTTTCCAAACTTCAATCTATGTTAGGAGTTTAGGTAGTTGTCATTAAGGGGAGATAGGCTCTAATGCCTCCTTCCTTCTTCTATTGTGTCACTATTGTAAATCCTTCAATCCTATCCCAAGTTGTTCTTAAGGGGGGATGTTAGGATATTTAGACACTTAGGAGTTAGTTAAGATCTACTTGGTCTAATGCGTCGTTAGGTAAAAGTGTGTTTCTTAGTGTGTTTCTTTAGTATGCATTAGTATGCATTTGTAGTTAGGAAATCAGACAGTCACGATATCTTCCTGACATAGAGTGATCCGACAGTTCATACTCTCCTCGATCTTAATGGCCATTGATCTGTGGCTTAACACCCGATTGGCCCATGATCTCTATTTAAAGAGCATGGAGGGTCATTTGTCATTGATCGATTGTGAGAAACTCTCTTGTAAAATCTCTCTGTAATCTTTCTCTTTGCATTAATAAACTGCTCCAAGTGGCCACGTTGGTTAGGGCCGTGGATGTTTCCCCGTAGGGGTTTTACCACGTGAAAACATCAATGTGTTGATATTTGATCTGGTTATGTGTGGTTACTGAAGGTGTTTGTCCTTTGTTGGAATACATGTGTTGTCGAACATAGCTATGTTATTCTTTTCTCTACTGCATCAGAATCAGTGAGCTATGTCAGCATGACAATGCATAGACTCGGTGCAATGAATTCCATGGGCATAACTGCTTATTGGCCATATAATAAATGGAATGATGTGAATTCTGACTCTACGACAGGTTTAATAATCCTAGCTTCCAACATCCTATCTATTTATGCTTTAACTTTTTAATTATATACTAGTTTCAATCAATATGGTCTCTGCTTCACTGACTTAGAATCTGGCTTCAAAGGAATCTTCATCTCCCCTAGCTCCGCAACAATCCCTTTCATTTCTGAGAATGTAGTCAGAAAACGATCCTGGTATTCACACAATAAATAAGAAATCTTCTTGATAGTTTCTTCATTCTAGTAATCTCCAATGTTTGTGAACTTGGTGTTGTTCCTGAGTCTGTACTAAGGCTTAAACGTACAGTGTCAAGGCATCCGAAAGTAGTTGAAAGATGAGTAAGGGAAAAATGTCAACCTTCGATATGGGAAACTAGGGTAGATTTCTACGTTCTCGTCGTCTAGCTTCCAACTGCTCCTGAGAAGTTATATCTTGTTCAATGGCTGCCCATGAACGCTCAAGTTCATCCCGATTATTTGCAGTTTTAAGGATTATGTCAAAAAGATTTAAGGCGATATGTGTTTGGTTAGATAGTCCAGGTTCGATATTAGGCTGTGTCGCTACAGGGACAGTCATGGAGGAAAATTAAGAATATGAAGGGATTTAAAGATTTATTAAATGTTGTCTCGATTGAGTCGAATAAAAGAGAATTTTACATTTTAGGAATAAAATAGAAATGCGATCTGAAGGCTCTTTCCTATAACTGTATTATATTTTAATTATAAATGTGTGGTGTGAAAGAGAAACATTTAGCTGCATATAACGCAAGATTCCTTTCAAAAAGAAAACTCACATATAAACAGAGGAGGAAATTAGTAAGAAAATAACTGACATAGCGAAGAATAAATGTAGAATTATGAAAGTGCAAAATGGTCTTACACCCGCTGATAGCTGGTTCAGAGGAAAGACAATAAACAAATACAGAAAACCTAGAATTCCTTTGTTATAGTAGTGGTCGTACTAAAACATAACAAAGCACGTCAATTATGAATGAATGGAATGAAATGAAACATGAAGTACAAATAAATAAACTTGATAACACAGTCTGGACAGAATCGAGAATCTCCAAATTGCTTATATATTAACTTCTTCAAATGCAAAACTATATTACCATCGACACCAAAAAGGTCCAGCCCTTTCTTCTTCTTTTTGTGATATATTTATACAACTTTGCAGATCAGTTTAGAAACTCAACGGTTTCACAAATTCAGTTACAATCGAGAGGAGCGAAATCACTCTCTTTTCTCCTACTATATTTTCAAATGGTGCCAGGTGGTTGTCTTTGCGAGGATTCGGTGCATATGATACATTTTTCCACGAACTGGGACACGAGCTGCGAAGGTTTCGCTTGACAGTTGGCCTCAGTGAAATAGCATTCTCGGGCTAACTGTGGAGGCTTATCCCCCATTTGTGCATCAACGATGTCCAGGGCACTTAGCTGTGCACTAGGTTGAATTAAGTGCTTGTCAACTTGAGCCATGTCCACCCTGTCCATCTTAGAGATATCCGCCAAATCTCTCTCATTCTTCTCTTTCAGATCGAGGGAGATCTTATCTATATTCATTTGCCTTAACGTTCCTGAGTCACCTCCACTCTCTATACCTAACAACTCGCCATCTATAGCATTGAAGGCTTCTTCTAATGAACTAGTTACTTTTTGGGCCTGTTCCTTACTTAAGGTAATATTATGTTCCCAATCCTTTAGCAGAATGTTACCTCTAGTTTGTTCTGTGATGGTGAGTCCAGGAGAACATGCTGAAAATCTGTTGTTAGTAGCTATCACCACCTCTTGAAAGGCGACCCGAGCAGCTTCTGCATTCCTTTCTCTGTCAATCAGATTCTCGGAAATCCGATGCATCAACGGGCAATCTTCTCGAATCACTCCCACTTTGTCTAGCAGACTCTGTTGTACAGAAGAGATCCTGCTCTGAATATCAATCGCTCGGAATTTCAACCCCTCGACGTCGATCACCCTACTTTCAGCGACCTCTAACTGAGACTGCAGCTCTGTGATCATATTCCTCTGCTGACCCGCCTGTATCCGACCGTCTCGGATCACTAGGTGTGCTTGCTCCAGCTTGGCTTTGAGCGTTTCTATTTCATTTTTATCAGCCAATCTAGCCTGTTCCATCTCCATGTTGGCCTGGCCTTTGGAATTCTCTGTGGATGTAGCCAATCTAGCCTCGAGGGTCCTGATGAGGCGATTTTTTCTTTTTAGCTGATTATTCATCTGCCCAACCGAGAATTGATTCGCCGAAGCGTATGCCCCCAGTGTTCCAGCGATTTCAGTAGCAAGCTGGTCACTTTTCTTGTTCTTTCCATCTGTCATGATTTTGTATTTTTTAGCAGTAGACTCTCCCTCTTGATAAAACTCTTGTTTCACTACAGCTTTTCTCTTTTTATCAAAAAAGAATTCATTCGGAGGGAGTTCCTCTGCCCTTATAGGCCTCAATTCTTCATCAAATATCAATCCCTCGCTAACATTTCCTTGTGTCGACTGCAAGGGTGTGACCGAGGTGATGGGATTTCCTATTTGCTTTGTCGATTCCTTTGGAGTATCGACAGGGTTCTGCTCCTTTGGAGTACTTGGAGTTTCTCTTTCAGTCTCCGATATCTTCTTCCTCGGTGGGTCTAGAGTTTTTCCCTCAGCCTCCGAACTCTATTTGCTTGGTGGGTCTGGAGTCTTCTCTTTTGTTTCAAGATTACTTGTTTGCTCCCCTTCCTGCTGCTGTCCAGGGATAGACATTACATCTACATTTCTTCAGCATCCTTCTGTTTTGTCTCTGCAATGGCCAAACCTCCTAACACAGTGGGGAGACATCTTCATTTATTTTCCTGAAATCTTAACACAGATGATGTGTCTTCGGGTGCTAACGATTGGATCCGTGCTAGCACTTCTTCATAAGATCTTGCTCCTCAGAAAATTTCATCCGAGGGAGAATTTTCATGTTCGAATCTCTTAAGCCCACAATGAGCCAAATGATTGCTCACAATTTTCTGTGGATCATGTTTCTCGATCTCAATGGAGACCAACTTTAGGTCCTCCAGGGTAGCAGCCTCGGCTTTGGCATGCCCGAAATCTAATAAAGAATATGAATTCATTTGAATGGGAAAAGAAGGCCATACCTTCTTTGAAGAGCCCTTGAGTTCTTTACTCACGCCTCCGATTACCGTCTGCCATGCAATCTCTCGACAAGCCAGTTTATCGGGGATGAACAAGGGCAGCGCATGAGGGGGAACAGAAGCCCCGAAAACTCTGATGTATGAAAACTCTGCCTCTACATACCAATCTGCGATGCCACTCAGACCTATTGCAATGATGTCCGATATGTGAGGTGGCAAGTGACCAAAAATGGTGATGTGCAGGGGCACCATCACCCAATTGAAAATCTCATATGGGAACTTTCTTGCTTTATTTTCCCATAATTTATCATGATATTTATGCACTGGTTTTTCTTGGGTTGGAGTCCAAGCCCAACTCATCAGGGGGAAAGGTGTCATGGAACATATCGTGTCCATGATATATGCTAACATGTAAAACGCTGACGGTTTCCCATTTGCCTTTTTCTCCCGATACTCTGTGACTCTGTTGGCCAAACTGTTTGAGAGCATCTTTGCCCAATTGAACGAGCAACCTTCTGCAACCCGAAATATGAGAGGCACCCATGCGATATAGAAATACGATGTATCCTCTCGCCCAAAAAGTCAGCATGTCATCATAGCCACATATCTAAACTGTGGCTCCAAAGAGGAGATAGAATATATGCCCTAGTCATTAGCTCTGAATTTCGCAGCACGCGAAACCCAATCTTTGATCAAACCGGGCATGGTTTTGTCATACGGGATGCATTCTTTCTCTTTGAATTCCTCCAAGAAATCTGCACCATATGTATATTCAGACGTAGCAGGTAGCTTGTACATGCTTTGTAAAAGCTCGGGCCTAAAAGTTCCAATAGTAACCTGCTGGTTGTTCATGATCGTCCTGGTAGGTAAGTTGACGTGGTCCAACACCCACCGGATCATGTCGTAATAGGGAAGCAACCGTGGCCTGGT
Organism: Picea engelmannii; assembly: GCA_009831015.1. NCBI lineage: Eukaryota > Viridiplantae > Streptophyta > Pinopsida > Pinales > Pinaceae > Picea > Picea engelmannii. The sequence continues at coordinate 817,231 of ML781280.1, read as the reverse complement.
TGCTATTCTGTGCATCCCAGATTGGACGATTATCTTATACTTGGTGTGTAAATCATCCCTTTTGTTGTCGTCGAAGTCATCTGAGTAATCAACTAATTCTGTTTGCAGAACATTGGACACATACGACCAGTCGGGGATTGATTCGATACTTCGGGGTGAAGTATCGGAGAAATTGTCTGAGCCCTGTCCCATAACTTCGACATTTGCCTTTGCTGCTTTCCACGGAGCCATGGCAGCAGTTTGCATTTTAGCTCTCCTTTGATAAAACTGTGTATACATGCAGAAAATAGTTAACTCAGAAAATGACGAGCTCCGTATGCTTATGAAAATGAATAATGAAACGTAAATCCTGCATATATTTGAAAATTTTGTACTTTCGAAATAAGTCTGTCAAATCGCAATTAGAAACAAATTTATTGCGTAAAATCCGATCTTATTTTTCGTGGATTCACCCTAATTATCCATTAATGTCATCAATGTTTGGCAGCTTGCCAGTCAGTCGGAGTATGGAGAGAAAATAGTTACCTCGGGAAATGTGCAAGCCTCGATGCACGGGACATATCTTGCTTTATTTTAAAATATTCAAACTTAATAACGTTAATAATTTTTTCGCTTATTGCTGCATCGTGGATTTACTTTCAACATTTTGAGTCTTCAACTCGCGATACTGCGAGTGCCGATTTGGCTTAATTAAAGATAATCGTGATTTAAGGCATGATTAATTTCATAATCGTTTTACTCGCCGTATCGCGACTCAAAACTTCGAAGATAAAAATTTGGGAGATTAGATTGCCGAGTCACGAAATTGTGAGATAGCGATAATTAAGATTTGATTAAGATTAAGAAAAACTTGGATTAGGTGATTAGTTAATCATACTATAATCACATTGCGGTTTCGTGAGTCGGAGTTTTAGACCCCATGATTTTTGAAAAGATAGCGCCGAGTGGCGAAGCGCCGAGAACCATTTTAACCATAGTTATCTTTTTGCCTTTAATCTTTGACCAGGGTTAACCCTCAAGTACCTCGCGTTCTCGTCTCTCAGGACTGTGAAAAAGGAAATTTGGGTTTGACGAACGCCGAGGCGCGAAACCCCGACAATGTCGAATCATGAGTTAAAAGATTTTACTCTAGTTAATGCCTCGGGCGCAAAAAGAAAACGACTTCACCGTTTCGTGACTCGGGATGTGTGAACTCAAAGATTAAAGTATCCGACTTGCGAGATCCCTAAATAAAGCAAAAAAGATCGAACGTTATTACAAAAGTGGAAATGTTTTAAGGGGAGAAAAAGCATTGCTGCTTATTTGCCAAGGTTGTAGGATTTTTTCAAAGTTCCGGGGGGGAAAATAAAAAGGCCATCTTTAGATTTCAAGTATCAAAGACTGAAAAATGTGAAGGGTTATAATAAATTAAGGGCGGCTCCAACACTTGGGATTATCCTTTGTAACAATATTCACTTTGCACATTTTAAATAGTTTTTCATATTTGGCAGACTCAAGTTTGGGACCCTCTATTGCGCGTTCTCCTTCGGTTTTTGGTATTTTCAAATTTATCATGTCTTTGTCCTCTTGGTCTTCTCTAGAAACATTATAGCATTCCAAAACCTCTTGAACAATCACAAAATATATTGGCGCACTACATAAGGTTGTTGGTATCTTCGATTCTTCTGGTGTAAAGATAGTGTTCTTGATAATTTGCAGGTTTTTTTCTACCGAAGGGGAATCATATTTAAACTTTAAAGTTACCTTAAATTTGTGATTCAATTATTTCGAGTCTGTTGTTCCTCTGCATACTTCCAGTTCTAAATACCAATTCTTCGGGATCATGTCTAGAGTGTGTACAAACAAGTGTGTCCATTCTTGCTTAGGTACCAAGATCCATGTTGCAGTGTGTTTGTAAGATGATCTATAGGAAAACTCAACCCATTATACTTTTGCATGGAATATTCATTTTATGTTCCGAAACTGACCTGTAACAACCTTCTGCATTGCTACCAATTCTCTATTCTATCCTTACGTGCATCCCACCATCTTGCAAGAGTTTCTTTAAAAGTAATATCTAAAGCTAGAAATATTTTTTCATATGGTATATGTAATTCAAATTATTTAACAAAAATATCTACTTTTGTTAGTCCATCATACTTTGAGGGATCACATGCCTCAGCTCCAATCTAGAGCAATGTGCAAGTAATACGAGCACATCTCCTTGTAGATACCTCATGTGGCCTTTGTTTCCAATGTTCCATGGATTCTTCTAAATCCGGCGCGCAAAAACTGATACTTCTCCAACTGAGTACACCTTTAGTAGTAGGATTAATATAGTCATACATCCACACAGTTATATTGTAAAGGTTATAGAGTTCCTTTCCCCTTGTCGATTTCCACATATTGTCTTCCTTCTATGGGATCTAATGGCACAGTAACTCTTAAGTTTAATACTTCAAAGATCATTTGTCTCTTTTTCAGATCAATAATGGTCGGGTTATAAAAATCCCAATCGAGTCCAAGTAACACTAGATAAGGTTTACTACCATCCACTATCTCAATTACTTCAAAATATGTTGTGTTGCGCACTCCATCTATGTTAACATTCACCCTTTTCAGTTTTCCAATTGGAACAATCTTGTGTTGATTTGCTAGCCTCAACTAAATTGGTGACCAGATCGGCTTTGTTTTTCCCATCATTTTAGATGTCTTCTTCAGAATGGCATTCACATCAGATCCTAAATCCAAGATGATATTATCCATATCAGTCTCCTAGCTGCGCATTAAGTCAGAATTCCCTATTCATCCTTTTCTTATGATGTACCTGGTTAACTACTTGTTGTGCACTAGGTGCTTCTTTATCTTATGCACATTGGTCGATCATTCCACACAGTGTGTTCAATGTAGTTTCATCCTTCATTATTTCTAAACAACTCTTTAAGAAAAATTTCATAGTACTTACCTTATCAATTGTCCTTTCTATCATCAAGTGGTCATAAGTTGGAGGCATGTCATACATTGGTGGCCTGTCATACATAGGTTGCAAAGTTGATGCTACCCATTTTGTTTCTAGTAGTTCCTTCCTTGATTTCTTGTATGTGTCTTTCTCTATTCATGGGTCAAACGTCGGAGGAGGTTATGTTTCTTTCCTTACCCATTGGTTAGTTTGAATTCCTTGTTTTGTCACATCAACTCATGTTCTCGCTCCTCCGCATGTAATTATTGTTTCCCTTGGTCAATCATCATGCTCTTATGCTACTATCATATAAAAAATTTGGTTCCTCTTTTCCTTCCACTTCACAATCAACCACAGACAGTCTTTCTTCACATGATCCATCTATCTACAATATGTGCACGTTATGGTAATATCACACCAAATTCCCAGGCTAGTTACAGTTATAACAAATAATCAGTCCCCTTCCTCTCTTAAATCCTCCTCTTCCTCGACCTATGAATCCTTCTCTTCCTCCTTGATTGTAGCCTCTCGGAGTATTATATTGTGATATTCCTCCTTCTGGTCCTTCTTCCCCTTGAACTTTATATGCATCCATAGTGCATTCTCTCATGAGATCAATTATGCAACAATCCTTTTTGTCATGTCCCACAGACTTACAAAAATTACAAAATAAGTTCTTGGCAGTGCTCTGATACTTCTGCATTAAAGGACAGGTGGTTGGATGATGACCCATTGTTCTTCATATCTCACAATAAACTCCTCTTGTTGGTGCCAAGGGATTTTGGGCTCTTATAGCTAAATACTCCTTAAAAGTTGGACACTCATTCTTATGATGACCTTCCTTTATATATTTTGTACATTGTACCTCTTCTCCCTTTACTTTCCCTTTAGCCAACTCCTACACCTGAATTGTCATTTTTTCTAACTGCAACTAAACCTGAGCCATCCCTACGCCATTTTCTCCTACAAGGGATGCTTCCAGTTTCATGGTGATCCCTAGTGCTTCAAACTGTGATGTAATCTTTTGTTGCGTCAATGGGAATCATATATGTGGTAACAATCTCTCAATGAACCATTCCCTATGTCGCTCATATTGAATCTAGAAGGTCAATCGACCCATCAATATCTTGAATCTACGGTCAAAATCCCATATTGATTCATTCTGAAACTGCTTAATCTCTTTCAGTTATGTAATAGACTGCAACCCAGACTTCAATTTCTGGATTATTTTAACAGAGCTTGTATGATGTTTTCCAATGTTCTAGCTTGTCCCGCAGGCACAGTGGACCGATACTTCATATACTAGAGTAATGTGTGGTCTTTGAATGTCATCACTAAATGTGTGATATCCACATTGTCACCCTAGACATTCTTCACGATCTGTATTGCTTCATAGATAAATAAGCGTTGTTCTAGATCTTTTGTCCCTGCTCCGTGAAAGACATGCATTCTCAAAGTGAGGTCTACCCATACCATTGTGTACTTTGTAGTATTCTTCGTTAGTGTCACCAACTAACTATGGGTTGTCTCACTACTTCCACTACTATGAATACCTTTATTGTTATCATTGCTTCTCTCACTAACTACAAGTGTTTGTGACAAAGTTTCATATCTCAAAGATGCACACAGGGTCGTGGGTTCGACACAGAGTCTTACCTGAGTGGGATGTAATGGATCTCCTTCTGCTGGACTGAGATGAAAATATTTTAAAACTCTCCACTAACAAAATCTTCATCTTTCCTCCTTTGTGGTTTTTTAACATTTTCTTATTTTTTGTATTTTTTTTTTGGTGGAAAGAATGAAAAAAAAATCAAGAAATGGTACATTAGAAGAGGCATGTTTTTTTATGATTTAAATTTTTTCTTGTGGGGGAAAACAAAGTAGTCAAGAAATGGGCCACAACATCAAGAACACTTGGCAATAATTGTGCTCTAATGGTAACAATTTGCATGCTTATGTTGCAGAAAATACCAAAAGAAACGGATTGAAGATGGCAACTGCCAGAAGAACTCAATTGGAAAGAACAAACCTTTGAATAAATGATAGGGATCCCTTATGGGGATGGATATAAAAAGATAATATAGGATAATGTGACTCATAATGAAACCTTAATCTAGAAGGGATCTTGGTAAGATAGAAAATTCTCAAAATGGTTTCCAAATGGAAAAGTGGTGGAAGTATAAGGGAACCCAATATAAGAAGGCTTTTCTAATAGACATATGAATAGTAGAGGAAATAAAATGGGCTTACAAACCAACATCCAATGCAGGTGATCCTAAGGTTCAACAAGGTGGAAAAAGGTTCACATGCAACATTGCAGAGGGAGCTCTTAATATTGTATGCTAGTTTAAGAATAAACTTTACAAAGGAAACCATGGCTAATAGAATGATCCAATGAAGTTGAAAAGGATAGTCTAAGTTTCTATATCTACAAGGTAACAACTGGAAAATATTGTGAGATAATTTGTGAAAAAATAAATTTATGTGAATACGTGGAACCTTACATTTTTTGACATTTTTCCTCATGATTTCTAAACCAATAGTATCTTATATGGAAGGGAATTACAAGGAATCCTCTACAAGTGTAATAGGTGGTGTTGTTAGGAAGGGTTATTACTAATGATGATCATTGGATGGGATGGAATTCTAGGGGCATGCAAGTGGAACAATGGGGCCAAGGAAAATGGTTGATAGATAACCAAAGTAGATATCATCCCAATAACTATGTAAGGAATTCATGGCCTCTAAGAGTTCTTTGTATTCATGGAAGGTCATGGTTGAATATTCCAAGATACATTTATTCCTAGGGGAAGAAAAGCACCTATCACCATGAAGGGAGAAGGCATATTTTCAATCTCCAAGTCTATGTGGATAGAAGGTGTTTCTATATATAAATTCCTATGCTCAACGAGAGTGGTGATTGCGCAAATGGTGGAGGTGGTCACATAAGACATTTGTGAAGAAGGTTTTTCCAACCTGAAAATAGGAACATATTGTAATAGGGCCATAGATGAGATGTTGTTATAGTTTGAAGCTAATCAAGGATCAGATAATGACAACTGATATATGGTGACTATGTGACCTTCATGTGGAAACAACATCGCATGAAAGTACAAATACATCGGACCCTACATGGAATACACATAATCATGTCCCAAAAGTAAGTTATAGTTGATAGGGGTTGCATTAAAAATGGCGTTGATTAACACAATCTTACCACCTAACTAGGTTAGAACTTGGGGTACAATTCCTATTAGGTAACAAAATCTACCATCAAGTGCTTGTAATTTGGTCATTGATGGAATGAGGGTGGGTGAAATCAATCCTTGAAAATAAGACAATGACACTACATAGAAGGAAGATCCTTCATCCAATCAATATTGATGAAAAATATTGTTCTTAAAGATGAACCTAGTTTGGAAAGGCATGGAGAAAGGAATATGTTTTAGTATAATTTTTTCCTAGTGAAAGGTAAAGATATTACAACCCCAAGGTTTCATACTTGAAAATTTGGTGGATGATGGGTTACTAGAAGTGTAACCCCACCCCCCCGCTTGTCTAAATAATTATAATTTGGTAGCTAGGTATATGTCTTAGGAGGACTAATCACTCTATGGATGAGAAATTGAAGCAATGGAGAAAACTAAACCTTAAGATCTATAGTCAAACCTCATGGAGCCTCAACTATGGTGAAATTTGATTCATGTTGAGGGGGAGTGATCTAGGTGGATATCGGTGGCCACCCACCTATTCCAACTGGCTCAAAACATTTTTCTATCAATTTACTATTTTTAGTAGTTTTTCAGGTCCCAAAATTTCAGGGCCATTTTGAGGGCCTAAATGATGTTTTTTCACGATCAGGCACCTTGAGAAAACCAAAGACTCTAATTGAGCCCCCAAAATGAATCTCATCATTGATACCTTTCCAATGAGCTATCGTGCAACCCAAATAGAGATCGTATGCCAAATTTACGCCCTTGAGAAGTTGATACACCAAACTATCCAAAAAGGGGTCCTCAAAACTGTTGGATTTTCATCTTTCGGGGTTAGGGTTTTGGATTTTCTTATGTTAAAAAGGCCTTTGGAGCCTCTTTGTAACAATCATATTCTTTCGAATGAGAGTAACCATCACATCTCTTCTCATAGATAAGTTGGCACCATTCTAGCGAGTCTTTCACTCTGTATTTCTATAGTTTTGTACATTTTTCTCATTAATAGAAAATGTGTATTATTGTATCTCTATGTTTATGGTTATATCTCTAATATATATTTTATTATTATTATTGGATATCTGATATATCTATGTACATTTCTTTATTATATCTCCACTCTCATTTTGTGCTGAAAATAATCTAGATCAGTGGTATCAGAGTAGGTTGCTCTTGATCATTTTTCAATGCATGTCCCCGACAAGGTCCAAGTATAGAAAGTTGGGTCTCGAGCTTGTATATCTTGAGGAGAATATCTCTTGCACGCCCAAGAAACCCTCCATGGTGGAAGAAATGAAATATGACATAGTAGAATATTCTATTAATCTTTCGCTTGAGAAATCTCTCACACGATAGAGGGACGAAATGATGGAGATTTTTTCCCATATCCTTCAACGATTATCGATAACAGCAGGCGCGTATTCATCAAGAGACCACTTTGGAGGCACCTTTACTTTCAAGGTACAAGTTAATTTTGATAGTCTCATATTTGAAGGTCATATCGATGTGGATTCCCTATAAAAATGGTTAAATCTGCTAGAAGGTTATTTCTTTGTTCACAATTTTTCCGATGGGGAAAATATCACTTTCCCACTCCTTAAGGATCTCCCCCATGTCAAACATTGGTGGGAAACTTACTAGGAGAAAATTTCCACAGAGGATTCTGGAATATACGGGGTCGATCCCACTTGGTGGTTTTTTGTGGATGCGTTCAAGGAACAATATTGCCCTTTTGGTAACTATGACGACTAGTACATGAGATGGACCACACTGCGGAAAGAGAGAGGAAAACCAATGTCATATTTCACAAATACTTTCCATACCTTGTACACCAATATGGGTATGAAATACTCTGAGCGATATATGGTTCTGAAATATCACGGGGCTCTGCATAGGTACATCCAAACCGAAATGGATTTCTTGGACATCTCATCACTCGGAGGTGCCTATCGACATGTTGTCAAAATCGAGTAGAAATTTAGGCACCACAATAAATAGGAGTTAAGGTATGCAAATCCAAAACAACCAAAGTATGGTAAATACGGCCCTAACAACCAGCCTCCAGAAAACCAGTCCAAGACACTGGAAAAGAAGGGTAACAGAAAGACAAAGAAGGACACTAGAAAGTGGTGTGATTTCCACAAAATCCCCTGGAACAACACTGATGAATGTTGATCAAAACAATAATTGGTGGCTAAGATCAAAGAAAAGGAGTCGAACCCCGATTCAGAATATGATTCAGAAAATAATGGGACAAGATAGATCATCGATGCAGACCCCACTGTTATTGTCGCGACCGCAACTATTCAACTAGAAGAACTAGTAGATCCTAAAGAGGGGAGCACCTCTTCCATTCACATATGTGGGTGAAGGGGACCCTGCTACATTTTATTATTGATAGTGAAAGCCAGAAGAACCTCATCTTATCATAGGTCATCAAACAATTGGGATTGTCGACAATGCCACACCCGCAACCATACAACATCGGGTGGCTTCGCTAGGGACAAGATCTCCATGTCATCCAGCAGTGTCAATTGGCATATGACATCCATCACTTCAAGGATGAGGTATTATGTGATGTTTCCCAGTTGCATGTATGTGATGTTCTTTTGGGCCAGCTATATATGTGGAAGAACCATGTTATTTATGAGTCTCGACTCCGTAGTGTCATTGTTACTCTGGGGGGTCATTTCTACAAGATACCAGAGGTAGTTTCGACTATTATCCCACCAAAACAATTTCGCAAGGTAATCTCTCATATTGTCAAATTCACCCTCTTCACAATCTGTGCAAAAGGTGAATAGAAGGACATTGCAACCACTACAGCCTTGGCCCAAGATCTTTCTTTCCAACAGAAGCATATTGCAGAAGAGAAAGAATATATTGTTTCTTCACCTACTATGGTACCTACATATTTCCCAGTAAAGGAAATATACAAAGTTTGGTTGAACAGATTCAACCCCACCAGCAAAAGGTTCATGACAGTCTTCAACAAACTAAGTAGCGCAACGTCTGCAGTAAGGCAAGTAGCTCACCAAGATTCAGATTCAGCAAATGCTTTCCCCTCTCCCTCGAGAATTCAATGAAATGGAAACCATTGATTCCTAAGGATTGAGGATTGATTCAGTTGTATATCAGTGGCCACCTACCTATTCTAGCCAGCTCAAAACAGTTTGTTGGCAATTTACTATTTTTAGCAGTGTTTCGGGTCCCAAACATCCGGAGCCATTTTGAGGGCCTAAATGACATTTTTTCATGATAGGGAACGCCAATGATATGCAAAGGCTCTGATTGAGCCCCCAAAATGAATCTCCTCTCTGATATATTTCCAATGAGCTATTGTGCACCCCAAACAGAGATTGTATGCCAAAGTTATGCCCCCGGGAAGTTGATACACCAAACTACCCAAAACAAGGTCCACAATACTGTTGTCTTTTCATCTTCTGGGGTTAGGGTTTTGGATTTTATTTATGTTACAAAGGCCTTTGGAGCCTCATTGTAACAATCATCTTCTTTTGAATGATTGTAGCCATCACATCTCTTCTCAAATATAAGATGGCACCATTCTAGCGAGTCTTTCACTTTGTATTTCTATAGTTTTGTACATTTCGCTCATTAATAGAAATTCTGTATTACTATATCTCTGTGTTTATGTTTATATATCGGATATATCTCTATTATATTATTGGATATCTGATATATCTCTGTACATTTATTTATTATATCTCCACTCTCATTTCATGTGGAAAATAATCCGGATCAGGGAGGGGTATATGATTCAACAAAATAAGAAGGATTAAGCTTATTGTTGTAAATTTGTAAAGCATGAAGTGCATGTATATCTAGATAATGATGAGTATAATGGATGACTACTCTACAAATGGCACAAGGTTGATTATTCTTAAATCTATTATTTTGGGTTTTCCTAGGTTTATTTGTAACCTAGGTGGGGTTTCCCCCAACATTAGTTTCAGTTCCCCCTTTCCTGTAACGCCCCATATTTTGACCTTAGGTAGTTAGAACATTGTTGTTTACTAATCTTAATAATTCAAAGTTTAGCATTTGTTTGGAGTCAGTTAGACTTTGTTAGACATTGAGATGTGTACCTCTAGACCTATTTGTATGTTACATGATATATGCTCATGACAAAGATAGTTATTTGATTATTTAAACATGAAAATTAAAATGGGTAAGTTTCATACATGTATACCAATTCAAGTTATGTTGTGAATGTATAATATATGCAATGCATGATGTAAATAGGAATACATTTCTTAATTGAGTGTCAATGAAAATATGGATTCTTATATAAATTTGTGATGTATCTGCATCAATATGTGTTATTGGTGAACTAACGTACAGGATGATGAGCTATGTGATAGCCAAATGACTATAGTATTGAGGTAACTGGGATGTCATAGACATCAAGAAGATA
>ML781280.1:775275-785801 GCA_009831015.1 Picea engelmannii | reverse complement strand
TATATATATATATATATATATATATATATAAGGCCATTCATTCTCCTTCATAAAATATTAGTGATTTCTATGTTGAAAGAGGCTTATAAACCCTTGAGTTGGAATGCCAACTTGCAACTTCAATTAAAGTAACTTGCCAATGGAATTTAATGTGTAAGGTAAGTCCATAGTAATATACCCAGCCTCCATGCTGGGTACTAGATCTGATGAGAATTTGTAACGTTACCGCACTATGATACCACTTTGTAACGTTACCGCGCTCTGATACCAAAATGTGATGCACCCATATTACTATTGAGAAATGCTACTCCAAAATATAGTGCACAAATTCTACTCTATAACATTGGGCTATGCAGAAATACTTGAAGTAACACGCTCGACCCCAAGTTGGGTCGTGCCACACAAATTTTCCTTTTCGGACACAACTTGTAACAGCGGAAGTAACACAATACAATTTTCCGCACAAGCATACTGAGTATACAACATTACTGTGCATGTAATCCACTCTAAACATGTGATCACTACTATGTGCGCAACCATTCTAGCGTCACACACAAATTTTGTTCTCCTTGTGCGCACGAACTACTTCCCAGCACACACAAGCAAATCCAGCCTCTGGTGCGCACAAAGTATTTCCCTACGTGCATGGCCATTCTAACCTTGCCTCAGAGACTCATGGCCATTATTATAAGGTTAAACTAACATGACTAATTGATAACAACTATCATACTCTGCATGTAAGACTACAAATACTGAATATCAACACCGCACTTACATGTGCAAGCAACATTATATAGAATAAAAACAATTACTTATATGCAAACTCATACAATAATTAAACCCATATCAGACATAGATAATTAAGCACATAGTGAATGATAAAAGCACATAAAGGACACTTATCTTTTATGAAAAGTCACCAACTGCACACAGAACTCAAACGTTCTTCCCAGCCATAGAATTTGTTGCTCATAAACTTTCAGCAAAAGGTCACCCCCGAGTTGGGGATTAAAATCCATCAGGGAAAAAGGATTCCTAATTCTAGGCTAAGGTTTGATAATCAACATAATTGTTCAGTCCAAGGTTCTCGCTGCTCCAAATAGCCTATAGTCTCTCATTCCCCAAATGCATGTCCCGCCCAAGGAAGTGTGCCCCTTCTCTACTCAAAAGTCCCTCGGCTGCCCCACGTCCCTTATAGGACTTCAGCAACATGCCAGACAGGAAGTCTCAGAGAACTACAACTAATGCCCAACAAACTAGGGAAAAATTCCTAGCAAAACTCTCACCTGGAGAGGATGCTCACAGGGCTAACAACTTGCCTTTTCGTCAACCAATATCTCACCTGAAGAGAATTCTCTCAGGCCTGACAACCTGCCTCTTCGACAACAAATCTCTCAACTAGAGAGAATGCTCATGGTCCTAACAACCCACCTCTTCAACCACAAACCAGTTTTTCCCAAGCACGGGGTTATACAATGGAAGTCATTTCTAGATCCCCCTAGAGGAGTGTCAGTCTAAATGACCAAGGAATGAGATGCATTATTTTTCTCCTCTCTAAATACACTAAGGACAACAATATATATTGCATGCCTTAAACTGGACACTTGTCACCTTCAGAATTAGCTTTAGCCACATGGTGACTCGTTCCCATCCCTCGGTAACTTAGGATAAATAATTATCCATAATTATAGTTTTTGTAAATATTAATAGGACTTAAGACCCCCTTGGCTTAGCCCCCACTTTTCCATTTTTTGGTGGAGTTTATCCCCCCCTCTTTTTGCCTGATTTGTTTTCACACAATGATGTGATATTATTAATAACTTGAGTGTGATTACATTTTACAAGGATAGCCATATTGGCCTATCTGCATCCCATCTCACTAGCCCCATAACCACACAGGCTCTACGACCTCAAATACATACATACATACATACATACATACATACATATATATATATATATATCATGTGGTTCACAACACCAGATATCGGTGCTCCCTGCGTCCACAAAAAACCCCCCCGAAATCCGCGAGAGAAATAGGGAGGCCAAGTATTTTTGGAATATTGGGGGCTCAACAACAAGAGCATCTTATAGACCCATTTAAGGTCACAACATGTCACTCACAAGGAATTTAACTTGGGTGGGGAGGGTAACAATCATTCCTCCCAACCACCCAAGCTACATCCAATGGACTTATATATATATATAACTCAATTCGATGCACACTTCAAGATAATCCATGTGCACTTACTCAAGTGTGTGAAAAACTATGAAATGTTCGCGCCCTTCTTTGATGTGCAACCATGCACAGTTACCCAGGTGCACGCAACACTATGAAATGTGTGCACCCTTTCTTTGATAACAATCCTCGTGCACTACTCAGGTGCGCACAAGACCAAAACTTGGTGCCAATGGCTCACCAGCCTATATGTACATTTACATTTACAGTTGGTACCAATGGATCACCAACCTATATGTACAATTACAAATAGGGTTCAGATTAGGTACATTACATTCCCCTCCCTCTTATTTATGCATTGTCCTCAGAGCATTATATACGCATGTACATATAAAATTTCAAAAGTCTTCAAAAAGATGTGGATACTCTGCCCACATAGCATCCTTGTGCTCCCAAGTTTCATTAGGACCGTACCACATCCATTAGAGATTTACTATCTCTAAGAATCGATCCTAAAGCTGTTTGGTTTTCTGATCCAATGTGCAAACCAATCACACTCGAAAATCACCTTATAGCTCCACCTGAATCACATTCCAATCAATAATATCATTAGCAACAGGTGCGTACATTTTTAAGTAATGATACATGGAAAAAATTATGAATACACAAGGATGCAAGAAATGCAAGCATATATGTGATAGGACTAATCCTCTCTAGGATTTCAAATGGCTCATAGTAGTGTGTTGACAACCTAGAACAATTTCCCAACTTCAGGGAACTACATCTAGATTTTTCTTTCAATAACACATGGTCACCCCCTTTGAACTCTCTGTGGGTTCTACCTTTGTCTGTGTAGATTTTCTTCCTGTCTTGGGAAACCATTAAATTATTCCTTATTTTCACCATCTACTCTTCCATTTCCCTAAGAAGATCTAGTCCAACCACTGTGCGGTCTACTGTGTTGTCCCAAATCACTCTTGTGTTTCACTTTCTACCCCAAAGTGCCTCAATTGGGATCATATTTAAAGATGCTTGATACCCATTGTTGTAAGCAAACTCTACCAAGTGAAGGTAGTCTTCCCATTTTGATGGTTTATCCATCACACACATCCTGAGCATATCTTCAATCACCTGATTTACCCTCTCTATTTTCCCATCCGACTCTGGATGATAGGTTGTGATGAAATTAAGATTTGTCCCAAATCCTTTGAACAACCCTTTCCAAAAATTTGATGTGAACTTGGGATGTTTGTCAAATACAATTGTCTTAGGTACACCATGCAACTTAGCAATTTCTCGCATGTATATTTCAGCAATGTTGGTTTCCTTGTGCATTGACTTCCTTGTAATATAATGGGAAGCTTTAGTAAGATTGTCCACCACTACCATAATAGAATCATGTTGCTTAACAGTCCTAGGAATATTAGTAATAAAATCCATGGTCACAACTTCCCACTTCCACTCAGGAATGGGAAAAGGCTATAGAAAACCAACCATATGTTTTTGCTCAACCTTGACCTTTTGACATTCAAAGCATCTAGCAATAAAATCAGTAACCCCATTTTTCATGCCTAGCCAATATTATTTTTTTGTACTGCTACAATAGTTTTTGGTAGCTTGGGTGTCCAACATAAGGAACTTTATGCATCTCTGATAATAATAGTTTTTTCAACTCCTAAGCATTAGGCACATAAACTTTTCACCTATACATGAGGATTCCATCCTCTTTTAGCTCATAACCTTCCAATTTTTGTTGTGACATACCTTACTATAAATTCATCTTTATGTCCACATAGTGTTGATATGATTTGGAAACCTATAAAATCCTATCACTCAAATCTTATGTGTACATGCTAATGATTGTAGCATGCATTTTGTGCACCCTCCTACTGAGTGTGTCAACCACCTTGTTCTCTTTTCCTCTGATATGATTTATGTCAAAGTCATACTCATTGAAGAATTATGACCACCTTCTTTGTCTGGAATTTAAACTTGGTTGTCCAAACAGATACTTTAGACTACTATGGTATGTCCTCAACTTGAATATTTTTCCCATGAGGTAGTGCCTCCACATCTTCAAGGCATGCATGATGGATGCCAATTCTAAGTCATGAATAGCATAGAGGCTTTCATTCTCTTTTAATTTCCTTGATTCGTAGTACACCACATTCCCATTCTGAGTAAGGACTCCTCTGATCCCTTCCTTGTATGCATATGTGCACATAATGAATTATTCATTAGGATCAACAATTCTCAAAATTGGCGCACTTGTCAATAAACTCTTCAAGTGTTGAAAACTTCTTACACAATCAGAAGTCCACTCAAATCACACACCTTTATTTTGCAAGGATTTAATTGGGTGTGCAATCTTTGAGAAGCCTTCAATAAGACTTCTGTAATAACCTACAAATCCCATGAAGTACCCCACCTCCGTGACTTTTATTGGTGTTGGCCATTCCTCAATGGCCTTTATCTTTTCTGGATCCACAACTATTCCTTCCTTAGAAATGATATGACCCAAATAATGAATATATCAATGGTAAAATTATCACTTGATCAATTTTTCATACAATTGATGCTCCCTCAATACTTGTAGCACCATCCTCAAGTGATTCTCATGCTCTTATTCATACTTTGAGTAAATAAGTATGGCATCCAAAAATACAATGACAAACTTATCTAAGTAACTTCTGAAAACTCCATTCATCAAACACATGAAGACAGTTGGTGTGTATGACAACCTGGATGAAACCATTGTGAACTTGTAATGTTCATACCTCATTCTGAAGGAATTATTGTTGATGTCTTCTTCTTTAATTCTCACTTGGTGATATCCATATTTGAGATCAATATTTGAAAATATATGCGTGCCCCTCAACTGATCAAAGAGGTCATCTATCCTTGGAAAAGGATACTTGTTCTTTATCGTTACTTTGTTCAACTTCCTGAAGTCAATACAAATCCTCAACATACCATCCTTCTTCTTCACGAACAATACTGGAGCACCCTAAGGTGACACACTTGGGCGTATATACCCCTTCTTCAGAAGCTCTTCAAGTTGCATATGTAATTACTTCAACTCATCCGTACTCATCCTATAAGGAGTCTTGGATACGGGAGATTCTCCCAAAATTTGATTTATAAAGAAATCAATATCTCTTTTTGGTGGAAACCCCGGTATCTCTTTAAATACATCCTCAAATTCTTTCAATATTGCAAAATCTTCAACTTTTGGCACTTTATCCTTAGGTGCCTCATCCATGTGCACTGCAACTACTTGACATCCTTTCATGTAGCTTTTCTTCAATTGCAAGGATTAAAATTCTCTGATATTTATGGCTCTTGGAATTTCTTAAACTTTTCTTAAGTTTCCTTCTTCATCCAAGAAAGTAAATTCCTTATTGTAACAGTCTAGAATAACATGATGTTGGTCCAACCAATCCATACCAATGAGGCAATCATAAGAGCCCAAAGGTATGATATTAAAATCTTATTTTGCACTCATCCCATTCATATCCATTGGACATGCCTTAACCATCTCATTAATTTTCCCTTTTGCTCTTGTAGCTAACTGCACCAACCAAGGTTTTCCAAGCTTGCTTATTGGCAATTGGAATTTTTCCACCATCTTAGGATCTAGATAACTATGACTAGCTCATGAATCAATTAAAATAGCAATGGGTTGGTCATTAATTTTACCTTCCACTTCAATCATGTTTGATTGAAACTCAACTTTCTTGTTATCTTGGGCTGAGTAAATCCTAGGTACATTTATGCCCATGTCTTCAACTGTCGAAGCTTGTTGTACACTATTCACAATCCTCACTTTTTCACCTCTTTGAGGACAATCTCTATACATATGATATCCATCATAACCACAACATTGAATAGGTTGTTGCCTTGGTTTTTGTCCCACTATCTCTGTTATTCTAGACTCCTTGGGAGTTGGTTTTCCTTGCACATTGTTTCTGAAAAATGGTGGCTTGGTCTCCTTCTTCCTCTATTCCACCTTGCTTTTCATCTTGTCTTTCCAAGCCTTTTGGAAAGTCAGTCTTCCCCTTTGTTGATCATAAAGACATTTAGTGCACCTTATGGTTTCCTCCAATGTCTTGGGGTCATCATATTGTATCTTGTTATTGACAAATGAGGGCATCCCACTAAGGTATCTTTGAATTTTAACTTGCTCATCCTTGATGAATGTGACATATTTCAACAACTCTAAGAATCTTCTTTCATACTCATCTATTGTCATACTCCCAATCTTGAGTTCAAAGAACTCTATTTTCTTATCATAATATCTCTTAGTTAAGTATTTGTTTTGAAAATACCTCTTGAACTCCCTCCAAGTAACCATATTTTCATCAATGGGTTGCATTGGCATGAACTAATCCCACCACATTGATGTTTTTCCCTTTAGTTGATAGATGGAAATTCTCCCTTAGCCCTACACAGAATACTTATGTAGTTGGAAGTACTTCTTCATGCCCAACATCCAGGTCTCCACATATTCATAATTTGTGTGCTCACCATCAAAGGTAGGAGGCTTGATTTTATTCATTTTTCCTTGTAGCTCGTCCACCCCAATCCTTATCTTATGCTTTCTAACAAGAAATGGACTTGAGCTACTGCACGCTTTCCTAAATGGATGCTTTGGTGAGTGGTGATGATTCATTGCAACACTTCCTGTTTTTCTTCTCTCATCATGAGACCCGTGACTTCTTAACCTACTTGACATTGTCTCCTTATCCATTTAATTTTCTATTATGTCCAAGATTTGCATCAAATTGATATTGAAGTCATCTTGTTGCTCCTTGGCTTTCATAAGCCTTTCATTATCATCTTTATAAATTTGGACATCTTTTTTGCAGTCCCTTTATTGTTTCTACCAAGTTTATGTGCTCCTCCTTGGATTTTGTACCATGAACACCCAAACCGACATACAAATCGCCAAATTCATCATCATGGATGTAAGTTCTCTACACATATTCCATTATTTTTTACTTTCTGTGTTGATTTCATCCTGCTCTAATCATTGTTAATTTGGCAAAATGTGCAGGAAATTAGATTTGTTAGATGAATTCATGCGACAACTTCATGAAAACTCTACACCATTTTGTCAGAATCCTTTCTTGTAATTCCTTGGATGATTTTAACGTCCCAATTCCAAAATTTATGGGTGAATAATTGGACTCCTTTGTCCAAAACTTTCCCATCGACTACTCCCTTGTACAATTATGAGTCTTGCATAGTATATCATGGTCATTTAAAATTCTTCCAAATACCCTTTTACTATTTCCTTCTTCTTTTTGAAGCCCATGCACACACTGGTATTCAACACATACCAATGTGCGATGTCAAAATTTTACATATACAACACGTATCAGTATTATGCATACACCACTAGTTTTTCTCCATGCAACCCCAAAGTTTTAGTGCGCACACCCGTGCACCATTGTTTACGGCACATTTCCAGCATCGCACCCTGCAATGTCAAAATTTAGTCCGCACACTTTCACATTCTTATTTTATGCACACCATGGCCATGTTGTAATTCCAAATTCAACCGCTTACTAGTCCAAATTTTTTCTTAAATAGATACTCAGCCCATGCAGACTCAGTGTTGAAACTAGAGCTATGATACCAATTTGTAACGTACCTAGCCTCCTAGTTGGGTACCAGCCCTGGTACCAATTTGTAACGTTACCGTGATCTGATACCACTTTGTAATGGTACCACACTCTAATACCAAAATGTAACATACCCAACTTACTACTGAGCAACACTACTCCAAAATCTAGTGTGCATATTCTACTCTATAACATTGGTTTGCGCAGAAATACTTGAAGTAACACGCTCGACCCCAAGCTGGGTTGTGCCACACAAACTTTCCTCTTCTAACAAAAATTATAACAATGAAAGTAACATAATACAATTGCGCGCACAAGCATACTGAGCACACCAACATTATTGAGTGTGTAATCTACTCTAAACATGTGATCACTATTGTGCGCGAAACCATTGAGGTGTCACACACAAATTCTGTTCTCCTTGTGCACGCAGATTGCTTCCCTATGCACATGGCGATTCTAACCTCGCCTTGGAGACTCATAACCATTATTATAAGGTTAACTCAACAAGAATAACTGACAAAAATTGTCATACATCACATGTACAACTACAAATATTGAATATCAACACCACACTTACATGTGCAAGCAACATTATATAGAATAACAAAAATTACTTATATACAACATCATACAAGAATTAAACCCATATCATACATAGATAATTAAGCACACAGTAAATGAGTCAAGCACATAAAGGAAACTTATGTTTTATGAAAAGTCACCAACTGCATGCAGAACTCAGTCATTCCTCCCATACATAGACTTTGTTGCTCATAAAATTTCAGCAACAGGTCAGCCTCGAGCTAGGGCTTAAACTCCACCAGGGAAAAAGGATTCCTAATGCTAGGCTAAGATCTGATAATCAATAGAATTGTTCAGTCCAAGGTGCCCGCTACTAAAACTAGCCTACAGTCTCTCATTCCCGACATGCTTGTGCCACCCAAGGAAGTGTTCCCCTTCTCTGCTCAACAGTCCCTCATCTTCCCCACTTCTCTTCCAGGACTTCAACAATAGGATGAACATAAAGTATCAATGCACTGCAACTAATGCCCAACGCACCAGGGAACAATTCCCAACAAAACTCTCACCTGGAAATGATGCTCACGGGCCTGACAACCCCCCTCTTCGTCAACAAATATCTCACATGGAGAGAATTCTTACAGGCCTGACAACTTGCCTCTTCAACAATAAATATCTCACCTGGAGTGAATTCTCATGAGCTTGACAACCTGCCTCTTCGACCAAAAACTAGTTTTTCCCAAGAACAGGGTTATACAATGGTAGCTAGTTCTAGATCCCCCTGGAGGAGCGTCAGTCTGAATGATCAAGGAATGAGATGAATTATTTTTCTTCTCTCTCAAAATACACTAAGGCCAAAAATATATATTGCATCCCTTAAACTGGAAACTTGTCACCTTCAAAATTATCTTTAGCCACATGGTGACTCATTTCAATCCCTCAAGAACTTAGGATAAATAATTATCCATAATTACTCTTTTTGGAAATATTAATAAAATATTCCCTTTGTTGGGCACAGGCCCAGTTTTGGGGAAAAGAAACATGTGGAAGGAAGACGCACATGTAGGAAAATCATGATGTGGAGGGCAGACACGCATGCAGGAAAAGCACGACCTGAAAGGTAGACGCACATGCAGGAAAAGCAACACATGCAAGACAGACGTGCATGCAGAAGAGGAAAGAATGTGAGGAGCGCATGTAAGAATAGCTAGCCATGATGGGGTTAGCGTTTTGGTAAGAAGATGTAATGGTTGGTAAGCCAAAAACATGTATAAGTAGGTAAGTTGGTTGTTCCTTTTTGGTTGGTCATTGTTACTATGTCATGGGAAGACATAATGACTGTCAGGCCAATCTATTTTGTAAGTTGTTGAGCTGACAAGAGGGAATAAGGTAGATATTGAAGGTTAGGTCACAGAATGAGGAGCCTGGTGTGATCTAGTTCGCCTCATTGTATATCTTGACCCGTTGGTGGACAATTGTAATGCGTGCAGCACTGTAGTTTTGGAAACACCATAATAAAAGAGCAGAGTAGCCAAATATTTGTGAACATAGCCTAGGAGGGGTGAACCACGATAGATCATGTGTTATGTGATTGAATGTTATGTATTTCCTTTACTATCAATTATTAGATGTTAGACAAATGCGTGAATGACTAGTTAGATCTGTGACTTTACATCATTGAATAAGAATGACAGGGAAGTCAATATAATATGAATGTTAAAGTAACAAATGAAGGTCACATAGTTTAATCCCACATCCCCACTCATTCCCAAGCTGCAAGCACCTGAGCATTGCAGCCACCAATAGAACTATCTCGGGTGAGACTACGTAGTGCACTCTCTGTACTGTGCTTCCTTTTGGTTTACCAGAAGGGTCGATAGTTTTAAAGGGGTTTTGTTGGAAACCAGGTAGACCTGAACCTGGGTCAGCCCAAGAATGGTAATAAGAATAGAGTGAAATCTAACACCCTTGGATTTGAGCCCCCCTTGGATTATCCCCCACTTTTCCCTTTTTTGGTGGATTTTATCCCCCCGTCTCTTTTCAACTGATATGTATGCGCACATCAATGTGGTATTATTAATAACCTGAGTGTGATTACATTTTAAAAGGATATGTGCACTAGCCTATTTGCATCTCATCTCACCAGCCCCATAACCACACAATCTCTTCGGCCTCAAATACATATACATCCATATATA
>ML781280.1:764043-775225 GCA_009831015.1 Picea engelmannii | reverse complement strand
TATAACTTAGTTCGATGTGCACTTCAAGGTAATCCCCATGCACTTACTTAAGTGTGCACAACATTATGAAATGTGTGCACCCTTTATTTGATAACAATCCTCGTGCACTACTCAGGTGCGCACAAAACCAAAACTTAGTGCCAACGACTCACCAACCTATATGTACAATTACAAATGGGGTTTGGATTAGGGTAATTACATATAGGGTCTTGGGACCCCTGGAATATTAGACCATTCTTGGAAGGGTACACTAATGTTCAGGCTCACCTCCTTGGATGCATAGTCATCCTTCTTGAGAAACCATCGGTATGATGCCTAGCCTCTCTCTCTATTATACCTGATCAATTTTTATTTTAAGGCTTTAGATCCCTGTTGATGTCGTGTAAGAAGTCAAGGGGAGCATTAAAGAATTGCAATCCAGTGTGGAGAACACTCACAAAAAATTGGAAGTGTTTTGAATGATTTTGGAAGCAAAATAGGGAAATTTCTTGTGTATTGCATGAAAATTATTTTCGTGTGATACAACTTATATCGTAGGAAAATAATTTTTGTTCAATGCAACGAAGGCCACAAATTTCTAGGGGGGCACTTGGCACACAACTAATGGATATTGTGAGCAAGAAATCTTTTTGAGCCACTACATATCGTGCCAAAAAAATGTTTAACGCAATATGTCACATAAACGAAAAATAGTTGGCATGTGAAATGAGGACAAGGGGTAAGGAGGAAGAATTTATCACGTGAAGAAATATTTTTAGGGCATGACATATCACACTAGAAAAATATTTCCACACAATACATCGTACTGTCGAAAATTTTCCAGATGTGACAAAGGGAAAAAGGGAGAAAACATAAGGAAATAGACAAAGGAGTCACGTGTCACAGGATAGAAAAGTTTAAGGAGTGCAATAAGGAATCCTCAAAGCCATGTTGCACGAAGAAAATTACTAAATCATGATGTATTGCATTCATAAAAAGTTGGGATGCAATACATCGCATTTCAAAAGTTGTTGAGAATGTGATAAAGGCGAGAATGAACACAAACAAAGGAAAAGGAAAGGGAAAAGGACAAGGAAAGGAAGTCGTTGAAAGAGAACTAAAGATTGGGAGATGTGATGTATCTCAAGAAATATATCTTTCTTGTGATAAAATGCAACGAAATAAAATTTGGAAGAGTGCAAAATGAAAGAAAGGGGAGTAGGAGAGCTCCATGTCGCATGGGAAAATTCTTCTGCTTGTTATACATCACAATAATAAAAAGTTGGATGTGATATGAAAGTCGGGGAAGATATGAAATGTCACATGAACAAAATCTTCGGGCAAGATGAAAAAGTGTAGAGAAGTGTGACAGGACACATGGGGAAGACTTTTGGGTTGTGATAAACCTTTGAGGAGAAGGTATTACCTCGTTACTCTTGAAACCTAACGGGGTGTACATACGAGGTATGATATGGTTCCATATGAGTGATACATAGACAAGGTTGATTTGTCACTTGTACGGATGCTGACATGGCAAGAGGAGAAAGCGTAGGAATCTTTAAAGGGGCATTATTTTGTGCTTGGAGCTTGGAATTGAGCAAAAGTACTGTCATTGGAAAGCTTTTGACGAGTAAAATCCATTTGTGAATCAAAAGTGGCTTTAGAAGTGTGGTTAAGAGAAAAATTTTGAATATCACGCCTCCTTAATGACACTTAGGGGGTTGGGTATGTTACACAAACAACTCCTCTCTTCAAACTAGCAATGAAAAGCAATTTAACCCTTAACTTGCACATGAATGTAAAAAGGACCTAAATTTGAAAATGGATTTGTTATTAGTATGAAAATCACAATAATCAAATTGTGAATGGAAAAAAGAAAAAACATGAGATTTGGGGGGGAAGTAGAGATTCTATTAAATTAAAAAGAAGATTACAAATGAAGGTTACCTATGGAGAAGTGGCTCTCCATTCTTCCTTTCTTGTGGGTATGGTCTCTCCTGGGAAACTCCTTTGTCCTTTGTCTTTCAATTAACAACACATCATCCTTCAACAATGGATAAGGGAAGATACACCACTGAGTTTCTCACAATAAATGGGCAGCATAACCCCACTTAAAGATTTCAATTGCAAATGGGTAGCATGATCTTGCTCTCAATAAACTTATGATGAAAACCTAACAACATAACAATGATTCTCTAAAATTGGATTATGGACATCCAAAAATAGGATTTTATAGAATTTGGGAGGCCTCTTAGGGTGTCTCTTCATGTTTCATGCAACCTTTGTGCTACTTACCATAAAAAACGGTTGTGCATACTTAACAAATGTTAGGCATGTACTTTTATCCACTCTATCATAGGCCCGTGAATATCAAAAGCAAACATGTGGATGTTCATGTGTTTTGAAGGAAAACCTATAGCTTTCTTGGAATCAAGGTATTTTCAATGTTTTTTCATAGTATTAACCTTTAGGTGGATTTAATGCCCTTTCTTAAGATATCATCTCTTGCATAAGTCATGAATGAGGCACGAGAGGTGTCTCATTGCTTCAATCCTAAGTGAAATAGGGTACATGTTGCATATTTCACTTATGAATACAAGATGGTACAAACCGAACCAATTTATGTACGAACAATCATATCACTTCATCATCATCTTTTGATTCAGAAAATTTTTAAGGATCCATACTTATATAGAAGTGTAGAAAACTTGATGAATCTTATTATTTCTTAAAATACCAACTATAAAATGTTTAATGATATTTTTTTATAAATATTCAAGTTTTTAGAAAATTTTGGCAATTTTTAGACTAAAATATTTTTATTATTTAGAATTTGAGTTAATCATTTAAAAAAAAAAATTAAAAAACAATGAAAAATTATCTCATAAATAAAATTTAATCTTTAAAAGTTTACATATCAATTTTGATATTCTTTACATTATTTATAATTAATTTGTAAAATTAAATTATTATTATTATTAATAACTTCACTATTATACAATAAAATTATATGATAAAAAATAAAGCTCTACATCAATACTCAATAGAATTATATGATAAAAAAGAACTCTTTACTTTTAACGTTTGCATTGCATCTTTTCTAATTTTGTTAGTTGTTATATGTAGCGGAATCGTTTAATATGTTTGCCATTAAACTTTGGACAATTAAAAACAAATAGGGGATGTAGCTCAAACGGTAGAGCGCTCGCTTTGCATGCGAGAGGTACGGGGTTCGATACCCCGCATCTCCAAGGACGTTTTTCTTCGTTATTTAATTTTCCAAATACTCTCTCTATTATTGTTTATATAACGATATTGTTCTGTCTAAATAAGGCTCTCCTGTTTTTTTTTTTCGCCTGTGCGAGACCTGGTTTCAACAGCAACATTCATCAATTTGTTGCTAGCAGCACTCATTGACAACCAAACAGTATAGTCTCAAAATTGCATTTTCAAACTGCTCAGTTGGGAGAGCGTTAGTCTGGAGGGCGCGTGTTCGGCCGACGCTCGCTCCATCTTTTCATTGTAATCTAATAAGTTATTAGACACAATAGTTATCTAATAACAGACTTTTGTTAATTTTTTTATTTTTATTTTTTTAAATGAATGTTACAGAAATTAGTTATTTAAGATTATATTTTTTATATATATTTTTACAAAGATTAGTGATTGAAAAACAAATGGATATCATGGGCATCATGTTTGTAGTTGAAATATTAATAATCGACAAATATTATAAAAACATTAAACATTATGTTTTAGTAGAAGATAATCATTAGCGTGGATCTATCTTAATTCTCGATTTATTATACATTGAGAGGGATCACATTTCTTGAAGTGCAAACCTTTTTAAAATTGCAAAAAACGATGAAAGGTTTGCACCTCGAAGAATCTAATCCTCTCTGTGATGGATCTATGTTAGTTCTTTGTATGTGTGTGTGTGTGTGTGTGTGTCACATGACAACTCCATGCTAATCTGAAAAAGGTTTTCACCTTGGATTTGATCCCTATTGGGCGCTCTACACTTGGGGTTAAAACATTTAAATAGTGTGCTACTAAGTATGAGAGAGATGTGTAATTCCTTTCGTGTTCAACATAGAGTTTCCATGTGACACACACACACACACAAAGCATGGAAGGAATTACACATCTCTCTCATACTTAGTAGCACATCATTTAAATGTTTTAACCCCGAGTATAAAGCGTCTGATAGGTTTCAAATCCATGTGTGTGTGTGTGTTCCCTCATACTTAGTAGCACACCATTTAAATGTTTTAACCCCGAGTGTAGAGCGTCTGATAGGGATCAAATCCATGTGTGTGTGTGTGTGTGTGTGACGTGGAAACTCCATGTTGAGCATGGAAGGATTCACACATCTCTCTCATACTTAGTAGCACACTATTTATATGTTTTAACCCCAAGTGTAGAGCGCCCAATAGGGATCAAATCCAAGGTGAAAACCTTTTTTAGATTAACATGGATTTTCCATGTCAAACACACACACACACACACACACACAAAGAACCAACATAGATCCATCATAGAGAGGATTAAATTCTTCTAGTTTACACATCTCCCTCATACTTAGTAGCACATCATTTAAATGTTTTAACCCTGAGTGTAGAGTCTCTGATAGGGATCAAATCCACTAAGGTGAAAAGTTTTTTTTATATTGAAAAAAAATTGAGAAAAAAATTGCACGGGGAGGGATTGGTCCCTCTAGACGCATGGTAAGTCAACAATTAAGATGGAAATACGTTGGTTGTACTCACATGCAATTGCTTAGAAAATTAACACTGAGTTTGATGATATATCTCATTATATAATTTCATTTTGGTAATACGTGCTCATCGTATATTTGTGTCTAACAATATATGTTTATTATATTCATATTCTAATCACATTTATTTTATTTTCCTTTTATTATGAGCTTTTTTATTTTATGTTTCTCACATTTCTATTTGCAAATTATTGCATGTTGTTCCAAATCTATATGTAATGTAATTCAATCCCAATTTTAGCATAGTAATATTAATACTTTCACCGAATAATAATTTAAATAGATGCAACTTGTTCATTTTGAAGTGTACTATCTCTCAAATCAATGCACTAAATCACTTTAAACTATATTGTTAAACTATTTTATTTATAGGAGACATTGATTTACATGTTGAGTACGAAAGGGATTACACATCTCCCACATACTTAGTAACAAGGCTCACATACTTGATCTTTAACTCCGCCAGACACCAAATTGGTGTATGAGACCCCCTTATTTGTGGAACAATGGATCATGCATAGCAATTTGACTACTAAAGTCTATGGAGGTGTACATGCCCTACCCCCTGTGGATTTGAACATGTGACCTCTTAGGAGGAACCACATGTTCTTAACCATTAGGCCCACTTAAGTTGTACAAGTTGATATTGAAATATTTTATTTATGGTCCACATTTAAATAATTTTTTTATTACTAATTTTTTGTTAAATGCCATGAGTCAACTCCATATTAGGCATTGAAGGAATTACACATCGTCTCATACAAGAAAGTAGAAAGCAGCTATAAATAGAATAAGAATTTTTTTCACTTTCAATTACTTTATCTCTATAAAGTTGATATAAAATTACTTTACACGAGGTGAATATAGAAATATTTTATTTATGGCCACCATTGAAACAACTTTTTTATTAATATATATTTTTTAAATACCGAATATTAACTTCATGTTAAATATGAAAGAAAATATACATCTCACACATACTCCACTACCTTTGCACCCAAAAACTAATTACAAATTATATACATAAAAATTAAGCTAAGAAAAGAATCTCTAACTTAATCAAAATAAAGTTGTCACATGTGTATACCAAAAAAAAAAAAAAAATTGGTGTCATAATCATAACCAAAACCATAAATCAATTATTTAGTTCATAATATTTACACTTTATCTAATAGGTAACATTAAATTAATAAATAAATTGAAAATAAAATTAAGATTTATATAAATAAATTATTTTTAAAATATTATAATAATACAAATAACACTTTATCTAATAGGTAACATTAAATTTATAAATAAATTGAAAATAAAATTAAGATTTATATAAATAAATTATTTTTAAAATATTATAATAATACAAATAAATTTATGATAGTTTATAATAATTAATAATAATTTTATTTTTGTCAAATTTTGTTAGTATGATTGGTTTCTAGGGGTCTAGTTTTGTATGGGGTGATCCAGGTTTAAAAGTTTGTTATTTGAGAGGAGACACTTAAAATCCAATCATGTTAAGGGTTGGTGTCATCCAAATCCCCAAATAATTTTGACAGCTTAGATACTCTTCAATCACTATTTTTTTTAGATCATAAGGTAATCTTGTAAATTATACTTTATTTTTGTTATTTTGTTATTTTTTAATTGAGCGGACTTTAATGTTTTTTAAATATAATAATATTTAACATATCTAACATATCTAATGCTTCAATATTTCTCTCACACTAGGTTGTATAGCAAATTGTAAACCACATCGCTACTCTCGTGCTTGTAATGGAATATAACTCATTTGTAGATTTTTACAAAACATCATCCGTATATCTTCATGTGTATATATAGGGTAGCTTTGACTTCATTCAATTTGACAAAATAAACTAATTTGTTTATACATATATTAAAAAAAATATGTTACTAAAAATTATAAATATAATGAAAAATATATATTTATTATTAATTATTATAAACCATCTTAAATCTATTTTAATTAGGGATATATTTGATATTAAAAATATTTGATATTTTTTATATTTAGATTTATCAATGCTTAAAATAAATTTACATTAATTTGTTTTTATTATTATAACAATTTTTTAAAATTATATATATATATATATAAAGATGATATCATCATCATCATCTTCACATGTACACACGCACAGATACATATCATGAGGGAGTTTGAGAAGCTTGCATGGAGGTGGACCATCTCTCTCTCTCTCTCTCTCTCTCTCTCTCTCTCTCTCTCTCTCTATATATATATATATATATATATATGAGTTTGAGAAGCTTGGATGGAGGTTTAGGGTTCTAGAGAAGGTTGGGATTGAGGTAGACCATGAAGATTACAATCTATACCTAGTGGAAGGCCTCCCAAACTTTGTTAATGAAGGTTTGGTGGTAGATAAGTTGGATAGGGAAAGTTTAGTGGGCATCCAAGGGAAACTCACTGAATCACTTGGAGGGGAGTTTGTGACCTTACCTACTCACTTAGAAAAACCTTTTGATACCATTGGTAGTCGAAAATTAGTTGGTATGATTAATAGGCCTAACAATGGTATTGATCTATCCTTTAAAGACATTGTAGGTGAAGGTATGCCCCACCAAAGGCACTATGTTGACCCTGTCTTGTCCAAAATGGTGGAAAATGAGCCATGTTTTGTTGAAGGGTTTTGTAGTATTGAGATATTGGATAGGCCATCTCTAGTTGTAGGCAAAATTTTGTTGGTTTTAGAGTTCGTTCTTGTGTAGGATTTTGTAGCTTTAGTGATATATTCTATAGGGTTCAAGAATATTGGAGGTGGTGAAGCTAGAGTGGAAGGAGCTTTGCAATTGAACCCTGACATAAAGGGTGAAAAATATGTAAAGCTAGCAAAGGAGAGAGTCGTGCTTGTTTTAGGAGAATAAGTAACAATGACATAGATAGTGGATATTTCTATTAAAACATTGAATACAAGTTTTATTGGCTATCTTATCTAAAAAAAAACCTAATTTCCTGGATAGATAAGGTATGGTAGCGCTTTCTAGGTTATGTCCTAAGGTTTTAAACCATAGGGAGGAGATGGTTGGATTTAATTTCAAAAATTAAGGTGGCATAACAATACTTTTGATGAAAAGGTGGAATTGAGGCTCAGTGATGTTAAGCTTGAGGTGGCGGGTTCCAAATTTTAACCCTAGGTTTGAGAGGCTATCAATGTACCTATTCTAGGTCAAAATGCTAGGGTTGTCTCTTGAGTTTTGAATTGTTTATACTTTTAAGGATATAGGGGATGAAATCATAACTTTTTGGGAAGTGGATGAGCACTTCAAAGTCAACACCTCATGCCCTATAGCTTGTATCTTGGTTGAATAGACCTAAATGCAGGTTTGGCCAAGGATATTGACTTAGTTGTAAGGAAGAGGTCTTTTGTATAGATAAGTGTTGGAAATTACCAAACCATGAAGACAATGATAGCTGGAAATTAAACATGCAATAAGACAATTTTGGATAGTTGAAAACTTCACACACACACACACACACACAAGATGAATTTTAAGTACATAATCTCAACTTATGGTAGATGGTACAACCCTCCAATATCTCCAAAACCCTATCTAGGGAAAACCAATAAACCCCTAGCTCCACCAAAGATACTCCAACAAGCTAGAATCACCACTAGCAAGTCCTCCTTATCCTCATGCAAGGCCTCTCCTCTTCTAGGGATCAAACCTTATCCCTAGACTTTGATAATTATCCAAGAAACTATATTTCTTTAACACAAAGAGAGATAAAGTACACACACACACACACACAAACCATGAATCCTCTTCTTACATCTCTAACCCAAGTGTAAAGAAGAATAAACACAAGAAAATCATTGATTGTAGTAATGAATATCCCATTCCTCTACTTATATGAGAGGTAATGTGGGTCTACAATGACAAGTAGATGTATTCCACTACAAGAAATCTACAAGACACAAGTAGGTCCACACATGTGAATCACTCTACTCCAAGTGACACATGTCAAGCTCCAAGATGAAAACAATCAACAAGGATGGCTCTAAGGCATGCGAGCTACTCCATAAGGTTCGACACTTTTCCTCCAAAGGTTCAAATCTCCAATGCATCTCCAACGTCATATGCCTCCTTATGGGCCACCACATATACATGTCCACTCCCTCAACTCAAGTGTCCTCAATTCAAGTGTAATCCTCCATGAAAGAAACCAAGTAACCACATGTTTTCTAGGGCTCAATGTCATCCTTCATAATTCCCAATGATCATCCTCTAATGCAAGAAATCCTCCAAGAAAGAAACCTCCCTTCATATGCTAGCATATAAAGAAGTCACCAACCTCCAAAAGTATCCAATGCTCCAAGGAAAAATGTTATACAAGAATCCATACAAAGTCTAGCAACTTAAGAGTAATCCACCTCCAATGGGAAAATCCATCATGGAACACCATAGGTTAAACATACACCATGCACCCCACATCTCATGAAGAACCTCTAAACATGGTGTAAACACTTTTAAATTAACCTGAAAGCTAGCACTTCCTCTTTATGAGGAAAGTGTTTTCACCAACACCTATTCTCCCTCTACAACTTAACCAAACATGCCATCTACAAATTTGAACATGTTGCATTATTAGAATCAACAATTGTCTTCTCAAAAAGAATTATCACCCATACAACACACTCCTCCACCAAAGCATCACATTGAACCTCCTCAAAAAAATTGGTAGGTTCAAAAGTGGAAGAATCCAATGCAACATGGATAGAATATTGTCTAGGAAGTATATGTGTTGGGTTGGTATATTCTTTGAAGTGAAATAATAGTCATTCGATTGTCTAGTCGAGGTGGGTCGAATGGGTGAAGAATCGACCGATGATTCAAGTTGAGTTGATGGTTAAGTCGAGGTCAAAGTGATTGACCAGGAAGTCGAAAGTCAAAGTGATCGACGAGCATGTCAAAATTGAAGTGGCCAATAGGAGGTTTCCAGGAGGTCGAGTGGAAACCAACTGAAGACTAACTAGAGGTCGATTGGTAAACTGACTGAAGTTGATTGTAACAAAATCCTGAGATTCATAGGATTTTCAACCAATCACCTGCATGGATCTGTAACCATTTTTTGGGTGCCATGATTTAGGGTTTTGTAGGTTGTAAAGAATGTAAATAAGGTGTGTTGTAATACTGTAGAAGATAATATTTAGATCGATATTTAGAGGTTGTTGGTCATGTATATGTAAGCAAGATTGGCTATAGGATTTTTCTTGTGTAAAGAAAGAGGGTATGATGGATATTGTGTCTAAGGTGTAGACCAAGGTTAGTCATGTAACCCTTTATTCATTGAATGAATATGACAACAAGGAGAAAGGCGCTCAAGGAATGTTAGTTTTCTCATTTGGGCTTCCAAGGTAAAATCTCTGTGTATTGTGTTTTTCACTTATTTTCTTGTTTAAAATTGTCTTCTCTTTCTGATCTGGATCATACTAAGAACAAAATGAGATACAAACAAAATGATAACAGAGAACACATACATACAATGAAACCCAACTTCTATTAATGACTAAAAATAACATAATACTCTAGACACAAACATTTTTCTTGAGCATGTCTTCCTGAGACAGTTCAGAATACCACTTATACACTATATACAATTGAAAATCCTTACTTTGACGAGTTAATGAATTTACTGTGTCTCCACTGAATGGTTCTTTTTTCTTCTTGTTTGCCATATTTTACCACTTTCAATGCACTTGGGTAAGTGTGATGATTAGGTGCATAACTTTGATTTCATGTTTGATAGGTACCCCTTTGTTGGCGCAGAGGGGGTAGACTCGGGGTTTATCATTCAAACACCAAAAAAACCCTTAGATACCATCCCTTTCAGCATCACGCATAGAGTGAGTGAAGTCTCACCCGAGGCATCTAGAGGGGCTATAGGAACCAAGATTCTATAGTGTTAAGGGGAAGTGAGTCATCATTCAAGTCCTTTACCTATGTGCACAGTTCTCATAGCTAATCGTTACTTTATTATAAAACATATTCTATGGATATATTTTTTTAAATGAATTCAAGGTGGAAGGGTGGTGCTAGGGTGACTTGAAGATCACTAAGGATTGGTGTCCTCATTATATACGACAGGTTGGTGCTTGAGAGGAATGGTGTCCTCATTATCTGTGAAAGGTTGGTGCCTGAGAAAATTGGTGTCCTCATTGTTTGAGACAGGTTGGTGCCTGAGAGGATTGGTGTCCTCATTTGCGACAGGTGGGTTCCTGTCAATCTGAAAATTGTAAATTGTAAGTTGGTGTTTGCAGAAGAACATAAAGGAATATTTTCTGTGATTTTCTCCCGCATTGGGCTTCCACGTAAAAATTCTGGTGTAATGTGTTTTATGTGTTGTGTTTTTTGTTCTGCATGTACTGTTGATTAAGCAAGCACTTCTAA
>ML781280.1:748388-763934 GCA_009831015.1 Picea engelmannii | reverse complement strand
GTAAGTTATAATAGTAAGGTCTAATGTTAGGTGGTACACTTCTTAGTTGCAAATGAATAGCATGGTCATGATCTCGAGCAGGTGGAAGACCCTTAGGCATTTCTCCAAATACCTTGGAATGATTGTTGATATCTATTTGGAGATCTAATGGAGTCGAGGAAATAGATGTTTGAGCATCTAGTGAGAACAATGTGCAATTGCACCATGGTCTCCCGTTTTTAGTAATTTTTCATATTATTAGAGCTTATCACCATAGAGGATTTCCCTTGGATACCTCTAAGCTCAATTTATTTTCATTCTAAGGAAAATATCATGAAAAGATATTGAAAATTAAGGGTCATTGTTCCCCAATGATTGTAACCATTGGACCCCTAATACAACATCAACATCACCCATTTGGATGGAAATCATGGGACTATCCAAAAATTAGTCCCCCATATTGAGCTTAATACTATGGAAATTCCTAGAAAAATTTATGGTACCTCCATATTCAATCATTACTTGGAACTTTGGTGCTAGATATACAAAGCAATTGAGATATTTTTTCTAATTTGTAATTGATGAAGTTATGGGTACTACCAGAATCAATCAACATTGCTAGCTTATTATTTTTTGTGTATCCTTGTATCTTGAGGGTTTGTGGATTACTAATGCTAGCCAATGCATGACAAGATATTGTTGGAGTAGTATCTTCAATATATATATCTTGTGATGGTTCCAATTCTTGATTTTCTTCATATTCACTGTCTATGTAGAATAGTTTCTTCTCACCGCATTTATGCCTCTTATTGTACCTGCTATCACAATTGAAACATAGTCCCTTTTTTCTTCTTTCATCCATTTTTTGAGGTGTCAACCTTGTCGGTTGAGTGGGGTTAGGAGAGGGAAAATGGTGCTCTCTATAGTTGTTAGTGGCCACCCTTCTAGAAGCTATATTTTTGTTTTTCACTTTCCTTGCCATACTGAAAGCTTGCTCTAGGGATTTAGGTTCGAAGAGACACACCTAATGTTGAATGCTCTCCTTTAAATATTCCATAAAGAGATCCAACAAATTATCCTCAGGAATGTTCTTTACCCTAAGACTGAGCTTTTGGAATTGTTGAATGCATTGTGTAACTGGGCCTTTTTGTCAAAGATTTATCAATTGACTAAATAATGTATTGATCTTGATATCCCCATAATGTGATATCAATTCATCTATAAAAATGGAACAAGAAATAATGGAATTCTTTTTTCTTTCACAAAGCCATTAATACCAAACAAATTGATCATTTTCTAAATAGAAGAATGCAATAAGTACCTTTTGTAATCTTGGCATTTGTTGTATATCAAATAATTTCTCCATCTAGAATATCCATGTTATAGGATCTTTACCATCAAACTTCCTTATATTGATCTTTGGAATGAAGTTGTTCCTTGGTGCTAACATGAAGCCTTGATGATGTGGATCTTTGAGTAATGAATGATACCAACTTTGAGATTCAATATTTGTGCTCTTCAAATGTGATAAAATACTTCACATATGTGATTGAATATCAACACCATTGTTCTTATTTTCATGATTTCTTTGGATCTCCATATTCCTACTAGGGATCCTATGGAAGATAATGGTTTCTAGGGTCTTCTTGGATTTTTTCATTTATTCCTTATTTTCATTCCTTGAGTTTTGCATTTCATTCATCTTCTTTTCCATTTGATACCTAGTTTCATCCATCTTATTTTCCATATGTGCACTATTTTCATTCATCTTATTTTCCATGTCATTCTTATTTTCATCTAATTTCTTTTGTATTTAATCTTCCAATTCTCTTTTAGGGTATTCCTGAGAATTTTTTAAATCCACTAGTTTCAACATACTAAGACTCATTTCATTAACTTGGTTATTTAATTCGGTTAGCTTGTTTTCAAAATCTTCATTTTCTTCATAAGTCATGCTTGATTTTTATGAGTACCGATATTATTTCTTGTAGAACCCTTTTCCATGTGAAAAAAAGTAATTCTCCTCTTTTTCCTATTTATCATAAGTTTTGAATCACCAAAATAGATCTTCCAATAAAGAGTTATGCCAATTGTAAGTTACTATTGGACATGTAATCCTTTGAGGTTGTGTTAATTGTAACAGTGATGTAAATATAGAACATCATAGGTCATATGAACGACCACTAGTTGGGGAAGACCAAGAGACATTTTTTTTTGTATATATACACATAGTATATTAATTCCAAAGACATTAAGTGTGGAGTTATTTTCTTCCATCCCTGGCCTCACATTGGTATCAGAGCAGTGTTATTAACTCCATGAGTAGATTCCCTACCATTTTCTTTCCTCAGGTAGCACCTCTTGCCTTATTTGGTTGCACAATATGTCCTTTATTACCTGCACATCAATAATTCGTCCTCTATTACATGCACATTGAAACACAACAACAACCACTCATACCATATTCACTTTCTCCATCTGGAGGTTTTTGTATCCGCACTCGCACATAATTTTTAATTGTTGCATTGGTAAAACCTTGTAATCGCTCCATTCTCTCCACACGTCCCAAGCATGAAACCCTAAACCTAACAACTACTCTCACCATTTTCTCCTTTCTTTGGTGTGAGATAAACCCTAATTTCACTCTCCCTCTCGGTGTTTGTGTCTCTGTTCACACGTCTTTTGGTCCAATGCATAGAGATCCCCTCTTTCTTTTTCTCATGCAACTAATCGAACTCTAGATGTCCTCTCATGCTCTTGGTAGATTCTCGACCTCTGCAAGAGAATTCCCATTCTTATTCTCTGCAAGATATGAAACCTAATTTCAAGCCGCATGGTATAAGGGTCGATGATCTATATAAATGTGTGGATTGAAGGGAGCCCAGGATGAGGCGTTTGGTTTACTCTTTGCACGATTGTATCTAGCTGGTAGGTTGGGGTTGTTTGAAGTTATGCATTTGGGGAATCGAGTAATGACTGGATTTAAGTCCTACGAGGAATAAGAGCCATGTTTTAGCTATATGATAATCCAAGAACCATATCTTCTTTCCCACTCACTTGAACTCATTTGTTGTATAGAATATTCATTCACCTCCCTCATTCACCATGCTACCATTCACTAGTATCTATTAGTGTCGCTGGTATATATGTATTATCTAGTATATATTCTTTGGTATCATATATCTATTCTGACGATTTATATCGTTCTCTATGAGTATATTAATAGTTGATATATTGATAGATATTTTATCCATTCATTTGCATGGGTGTTGATGATTAGAACCATGTCGGTCTGAGTGTAACTTACTAGTGCAACTTCATTATATTTTATTTGCTAACATTTTTTTGATAGTAGAAGACAATGCATTCTCTTATATCCATTGTCAGCATGGTGCTCACTCGCAAGGAGAACTACAGAGAATGGTATAGGAATATCAAGAGCACGTTGATCTTCAATGACCTGTGGAAAGGGATCATTGAAGCAAAAGTAGTCCCTCAGAGCATCAAAATTGAATAAGATACAGAATCAGAAGAAGAATAAGTGGAATATGAAGAAGAAGCATCAAAATTAAAGATGAAGAGTAGAAAACCTTGCAGAAAACCAGTCATACCGACCATAGACGAAGAATACAAAATATGGGATGACAAAGACCAAAAGGAATATGCAGTAATATTTATGACAGTAAGTGAGGAGGTGAGCAATGATATTTATTCTAGTAGTTATTCCTATGACACCTTGAAAAAATTGAATGAATTATATGACACTCATTATGAGCTTGAACTCACACAAATAATATTGAAGCTCTTCAACCTAGAGTTGAAGAATGATGACCCTATGGCTCTAGCTTCAAAAATCACAACCATAATGCATGGCATCGAATCCATCAAATCAAAGATTGATCTCCCTCTCATGACCTTCATTAAGGCCCTCTAGCGTACATATTCCAACTACCTTGAATCAATGCAAAAAAGTAATCAGATGAAATCCATGACATTTCAAAAACTGGTAAAGAAAGTTGCAGATCGTGAGAAAGACTTTGGAAATAATCCATCTTCTTCAACTGGCGAAAATGTTTACATTGCTCAGAAAGACAAGAGTAAACCTCCTAATTCTTCGAGAGAATAAAGAAACATAAGAGGAAACAAATGGGGAAGAAAGAGTTTTAGATGTAGGGGGTAAGACACAACCAAGGTGATAGATCCAATATCCATTGTACCTGGTGAAAAAATAATGGTTCACATAAAGAAGATGACTGCAAAGTTCCATGGGACAAGTTCAAAGAAGATATATAGAATAAGAAAGAGGACATAGGTAAACCTACAAAACCATCAAAAGGTAATACAGCTGAATCTTCCCATTACATTGTTGCTCACTACAATATAGGTCAATTAAAATCAGTTAGAGTCAGTCTTGTCATGGTTCAAAGAATTTCATGAGCTCAAATCCATTGGAGGCACGTGGCATCATCAAGCTAATTAGAGTGTTGCACAACTACCTAATGTTGCGCAATTGGGTTTTGAGGTACATAACTATATGATAGGTATGAGTGGCGAATTAATTTGGTTTTTGTATTCAAAATATTCATCATCCATGCAAAGAAACCCCTCACATACCTCTATGCTTCTCTACAAATCTCCCATCCAAGCTTGTTGTGCACAGGCTACAGGGGACATTGCTCATAGTGTTGCACACCATCGCCTACCTTACGTTTACACCCTCCAGCTATTGTTTCAGGTTCTTGGTTAAAGTTTGAAAGGAAAACCTTTCTTATGAACCAAAAAACTCAAGCTTCACCTTAAAACACATATCTCGTGCTACATCAAACCGAATTTTGCTCATTTGTTGCACATATGCAATCGTTGCGTTTTACACTATGCACAATCCTTCTTTTTCATTTCCATAGGGAATTGATACATACCAGCATCATGACAACTCCAGAAGACAGGAGAAGGAACACAAAGGGTGGTGATATTTTCAGATTTGAGCCTCAGGGTCTAAGGCTAGTGAATGCAGATCCATAAATCAGAGCTTCTTTTGAACAAGTGGGTTGCATAAGGTTTTTTGAAAAGTTTCAGGGGTACAACGTACAAGTGGAAAAGGAGTTTGCATTGAGTTTTAATGGAATTGGGGATAAGGTGGGAAACATCCATTTTCAGGTTTCTGAAGACATTGTCACTGCTGCAACAGAGATACCTTCTCGTGGAGAACAATGGTTCAAAGGTATGCAATTGGATCTAGTCTTCTATCATGCATTTTTGAAGCCTGAATTTAGAAAAAATGATTTTGGAGCCACCATACCCAGATAAATTCTACTAGAGAATCATAGTAATTTGTTGAGGGTAATTCAAAGGTTTTTTACATGTGAAGGGAGATTCACTAAGGTTTACCAATATCATATCAGGCTCTTAATGCACTTCACTGGTAGGAAACCCTTGAATCTACCCTATTACCTTTTCAAGGCCTAAGGAAGATGGTTGACAGAGTAAAAGTAAGGAAATATCAAGGAGAACCTAGCCTCTTCCATTTTTCATTGACAAAGTTGTTGGTATTAGAAGAGCTTAGAAAGAGTAATTGGGATTGGGAAGATTTTGTAGCATCATTACAGATAATAGCTAATTATTTTAGCATCCCTCGGAGCATGAGAGATACATATTCATCTATAGAAAAGACCACCACATGTGTCCCTGAGAGTTATGTAAAAAAGAGGAAAAAGGAAACTAAGGAACCTGTAGTAATTCAACAATCTAAAAAGAAGGGGAAAAAGCTCCAATTTTCAACAGAAGAGGTCACAACTCCTAGCATACCAGTTACTGGATCAACAACTAAAAGGATGCCTACCATGCACACATCACAAGAACCTAATGAAGATCCAAAATCCTTAACAGAAACAGACTCCCCTTATGACAAAGACAACCTTATCATTGAGTTGCAAGAACAGTTAAAGAAATCCCATTTTGTCATAGCACAATTTCAACATGAAAATAGGGAAATGAAGAAAAGAGATTTGGAATAGGGTTCTAAGAAATATATCTCAATGAAAGGTGAAACATCAGTTCCTGTAAATCCAACAAGCTCCAAAACAAAGGGTAAAGGGAAGGCAGTGGAGAAAAGTCCAGAGGTGAAATAGGTACCTAAACCTATTTTTCCTTTGACTAGATCCTCAGCTAGAAAGTTGAAAACTCAGGAACAACCTCCAGCAAAGAGTCAACCAATAGAAAAGAAGAGCACTACTTGTGATGAGGGTCAACATACTTTCAAAAGATTAAGAAAATAGTTGAGAGAAGCACAAGATATGATAATCCAACATAGGGAGGATAATAGAAGAGCAAAGATGAAATGTATAGAAATCCTAGATGATTGTGAGCCTACAATAGACAACACCATATTCATGGTGAAAAGAAACCTGCCTCTACATAAACAGTTGAAGAACATATATAAACAAAATTTGACTTTGAGGAAAGAGAACAAAACCCTAAAAAAAAACTTGCAGCAATTGGAGACAGAAAAGAGGGGGAAGGGAAAGCTTGATTTGATTGTTGAAGCAGCATAAATTAGAGTCCCTGGAGTTGGATTCATCATTTTTTTTCCTTTTTGTCAATGAGCAGTAGAAAAAACCCTAACCTTGATTATCAAAATCCCCTAAACATTTGAACGTGGCATTCTTGTGCACAGTGGTATTTTTTTGATAGATCATTATACATGATCATTTTATTTCTCTATTATGCATTGGAGTCTTTGTTTTGATCTGTAAATGAAAAATATGCAGTTACGCAACAGGCATGCTGTGCAACTATAACCGTTAAATTTCAAGTAGTTGTATGAAGTTGTTTTTCAAAGTTTTGAGTGGGAATCTCAGAGTGATAATGAGATAGACATCGAATGCATCAACATAAGGAGTTTATCAGTCAGAAGGTAAAGTGAGTTCTTTCATGGCAGTTTTACATGAATCAAGGTTTTAAGGTTTGAGAGGAAAATGTGTTTTTTGAAGGAGGGAAGGGGTTCTAGGGAACCCTACCATGACTATAAAGTTTTTATTACCCTCAACCATCATCGTCAATCAGCCCAGGTCAGAAGAAGCAAGCAAGGTGCAGAAAGAGCAGTTGTTGCGCAACTGTGCTACATTTTTGTTGTAGGTTGTTGTTGTGCAACAGGCATATTGCACAATTATGATAGAGTTTCCATAACACCTTCAAATCAGTTTGAATGAGTCAACAAGGTGTTCTATCTTTTCCACATCAAATGCAAGGGTCGAGAGAATCATATTAGGGACTCAAGGATTTGTTTTAATTAGGTTGTTATGTGAAATTAATGAGTCAAGTTTGACTCCTTCTTAGCAGTTTGTTCATATTTTGTATCCAAATATATTGTAACTGTTAGCATTATCATAGGATGGTAGTTGAATTCGAATTTGGGGAAGATAGGAAAACAGTTTGGTATGTATTTTATGAAACTATGAGAACTTAAGGTTGGAAAGTGTGTAAGAAAAGGACTGTTGAACACATTTTGTAATTCTCTTTGATATTAATGAAATTTTTTGGATCAGAAGTCCCTGAGATTTGACTCTAGAGATACATGTGATTATGCTTCTTTATGCATGTGATCTTACAGTTTTTTTTCTTCTAGTTTAGATACATCTATGTGATATGGATTCTTCTTTATGTTAATGTGAACTATATGTATCAAATTCATCTGCATTGGATGCTCTGTTGCATGTAATTTCAGTTGTCTTTCTATTATAATAACCTTGGGATTCATCCTTGATAGGTTCCCTAAGGGGTTTAATTGTTTCCTCTGTATTATTCAACCTACAATGATATCTAATTGTCTTAAAGAAGTCCCTTCTATCTTGCCTCTGATCAATCATCTTTCAATTCATCGAGTATCATGTAAAACTTCATTGATTTCTGAACTTTCAGTGACTCCATTGCCCAATAGAATTTCTATCCACATTTCCACCAGCTCTATGAATTCAATCTTCCCTTAGAGATTAGAGATCTAGCCTTTGGATGAAATACCAAATCAATCCTTTCAGTGATTGATTTGAAGAGAGAGAACCCCTTCTGGGTTGGAAGGGCTAGCTTCCAACCTCAAGTTGGTTTGTGGTAACCTTTGTGATTTTTTTTTCTCAGCCAAAAGAAATTTACAGAGTGATAACACCTACCATTCCTAGAAAACTGAAACAATGTGATGCATGTATTCTTGAAAAGAATAGAAAATAATATCTCCATGGTTCTACTTCTAGAGCATGTAGAAAGCTTGAACCAATTCATTTTTATTTATGTGGAACTATTCATGTTCCTTCTACAAATGGAAATAAATATATAATGCCCTTTATTGATGAATACACCGGGATGTGTTGGGTGTACTTGTCGAAAGATAAATCAAAATGTTTTGAAACATTTAAAAATTTTCATTTATGGATTCAAAATGAAGCTTGGTCTCATATTGTCTCTCTTTGCACTGACAATGGAAGAGAATATACATCTAATGAATTTGAAAGTTACCTTCGCCAACATGGGATAAAACATCAAACAAAAATTCCATACAATCCTAAACAAAACGGTGTATCTGAATGAATGAATAGGACACTCCTAAATATGGTTCATTCCATGATGTTTTTCAAGAATGTTAAATTGATGTTTTGGGCTGATGCAATTCTATGTGTAGTTTATGTCAAAAATAGGTGTCCATCTCATGCTATCAAAAACAAGACTCCTTATGAAATGTGGTATGGCCACATTCCTTCGGTGAGGAAACTTAGGGTCTTTGGTTCCACCTACTATGCCTTGATTCCTAAGGATAAAAGAAGCAAGCTTGATGTAAGGAGTCAAAAGTGAATCTTCTTGGGGTACTCAAATACCACCAAAGGGTCTCATCTTTATGATGGGACAAGAAAGAAGTTCATCCTTTCCATAGACATGATCTTTCTTGAATCCACCAAGAAAGACAAAATTGTTGAGAGACAACTTGATCATCTTGATATATTCACTCATGTAAAGACATATCATGAATTTGATGACAAGATTCCACATCTTGAAGGGGGAATTCTTGTCTTGGGTCAATATATGGAATCTCCTTTTGTACCACCATCTCCCCCACATGAAGAATTTCCTGCCACTACATCAGAACCTGAAATTTAGTTGGATGATGTGATCGAGTGGATTAAAAAGTTGAGGCTTGATGAGAACTCAACCCCATTTCAATCAATAGAGCAACCTGGACGATCTCAGAAAGGTCCACCAAAATGGCTCAAAAGAACACTTGAAAGTGTTCATCCTGATGAGATTGGAAAGACATGAACTATATTATCCTCAAAACAAGATGGAGGTAATGTAGATAATTAAAAATCAGGTGATGTAGAATATATCTATGTTTCATATGATTGTGAGTTAAATTTATCTACAAACCATGAACCAAATTCCTTTAAATAATCCACTTATCATGATGAATGGAAAGAAGTATTGCAGAAGGAATACGATGCTCTCATCAAGAATGGGGCATGGAAGTTGTTGGACCCTCCATATGGAACCAAACTGATTGTTTTCAAGTGGGTATTCAAGAACAAGTATAGATCGGATGGCTCACTTGACAAGCACAAATCAAGGATTTTGGAAAAAGGATTTGCACAGAAAGAAGGTGTTGATTATGAGTATATCACCTACACTCTATTTTCCATGGAAGAACACAATGGATGGAAAATTCATCAAATGGATGTGAATATTTCTCTTTTGAATGGAGACTTGAAAGAGCATGTGTCCATGTCTCAACCAGAAGGATTTGTTGTAAAGGGAAAAGAACATAAGGTATGAAAGTTCATCAAATCCTTGTACAGATTGAAACAAGCACCACGAGCATGGTCTGGAAATTTAACGAAGCATA
This sequence comes from Picea engelmannii, assembly GCA_009831015.1. NCBI lineage: Eukaryota > Viridiplantae > Streptophyta > Pinopsida > Pinales > Pinaceae > Picea > Picea engelmannii. The sequence goes on along the minus strand of ML781280.1, from coordinate 754,075 downwards.
TTTTGAAATTGAATTTCAAGTATTTCAATCTTGACGATGCAAATTTGTTTGTCAAGAAAGTTGGAAAAATTGTTGTATATCTTGTAGTATACGTAGATGATCTATTCATAATAGGGAACAATGAGAACTACATTGCATCCATAAAGAATAGTTTAAGAAAGGCTTTGATATGATATATTTGGGACATCTTGATCCAGGTGGATATCGGTGGCCACCCACCTATTCCAACTGGCTCAAAACAATCTTCAGGAAACTTACTATTTTAGCAATTTTTCGGTTCCTAAACTTTCGGGGCCTTTTACGCCTCCGAGATGTTGATACACCAAACTACCCAAAATGGGGTCCACAAAACTATTGGCTTTTCATCTTTCGGGGTTAGGATTTTGAATTTTATTTATGATAAAAAGGCCTTTAGAGCCTTAATGTAAAATCATCTTCTTGCAAATGCGAGTAGTGGACACATCTCTTCTCATAGATAAGCTTCCACCATTCTAGCAAGTCTTTCACTCTATATTTTTACAATCTTTGTACATTTTCGCTCATTAATAGAAAATTGTGCATTACTATATCTCTGTGTTTATGGTTGCATCTTTGGTACATTTATGTTATATTATTGGATATTCGAGAAATCTATGTACATTTCTTTATTGTATCTCCGCTCTCATTTCATGCCGAAAATAATTTGTATCAGTGGTATCATAGGAGGCTTCTCTTGATCATTTTTCAGTTGATGTCCCCAACGAGGTCTGAGTATAGCAAGTTGGGTCTTGATCTTGTCTCTCTTGAGTACAATCTCCCTCACATGCCCAAGAAACCCTCCATGGAGGAAGAGAATAGAAACAATAGAGCAGACGATTCTATTAATCTGTTGCTTGAGCAAGATCTCACGCGACAGAGGGATGAAATGATGGAGAATTATTCCCACATCCTTCAATGAGGCCAATAAAAATAGGCACGTCTTCATCAAGTGGCCACTTTGGAGGAACCTCACCTTTCAAGGTACAAGTTAATTTTGATATTCCCAATTTGAAGGGAAGATAGATGTGGATGCCCTATAAAAATGGTTAAATCTGCTAGAAGGTTATTTCTTTGTTCATAATTTCTCCGAGAGGGAAAATATCACCTTCGAACTTCTTAAGGCTCTCCCCCATGTCAAACATTGGTGGGAAACTTACTGGGAGAAAACTTCCACAGAGGAGTCTGGAATATATGGGGCCGAGCCCACTTGGGATTTATTTGTAGATGCAGTAAAGGAACAATATTACCCTGTTGGCAACTATGAGGACCAGTACATGATATGGACCACACTGCGGCAAGAGAGGGGCCAATAAGTTTTGGAGTTCCCCAATACCTTCCATACCTTGCGCACTAAGCTGGGTATCAAAGACTCTGAACGAAATTTAATTCCGAAATACCGTGGGGCTCTACACAGATACATCCAAACTGAAATGGATTTTCTAGACATTTCATCACTCAATGTTGCTTATCGATATGCAGTTAAAATCAAGAAGAAATTTAAGCACTAGAACAAATGAGAGTTCAGGTCTGCAAATCTACAACAACCAAAGTATGATAAATACATCCCTAACAAACAGTCTCCTGAAAACCAGTCCAAGCCACAAGAAAAGAAGGGTCATGGAAATACGAAGGACACCGGAAAATTGTGTGATTTCCACAAAATCCCCTGGCACAACACCAATGAATGTCTCTCAAAACAATCATTGGTGTTCGAGATCAAAGATAAGGAGCCGAACCTTGATTCAGAACCTCATTCAGAAAATACTAATAGAAGACAAATCATTGATGCATACCCCACTTCTATTGTCCCAACCACAACAATTCAACCAGAAGAACCAATAGATCCTGAAGAGGAGGAGAGCCTTTTTCATTCACAAATGTGGGTGAAGGGGACCTCGCTACATTTTATTGTTGATAGTGGAATCCAAAAGAACATCATCTCAGCAGAGGTCGTCAAATAATTGGGATTTTCGACAACACCACACCCGCAGCCATACAACATTGGGTGGCTTCGCCAGGGACAAGATCTTCATGTCAGCCAATAGTGTCGATTTTCATACGACATCAAACCCTTCAAGGATGAGGTATTATGTGATGTTTCCCCACTGTATGTATGTTATGTTCTCTCCGTCCAACCATATATGTGGAAGCACCATGCTATCTATGAGTCTTGACCCCATAGTGTCATTGTTACTCTGGGGGGTCATCTCTATAGGATACCAGAGGTAGTTCCAGCTAATGTCCCACCTAAACAATGTCGCAAGGTAGTATCTCATGCTACAAAATTCATCTTCTTCACAATCTGTTCAAAAGGTGAACGGAAGGATACTTCAACCACTACAACCTCAACCCAAACAACTTCTATCCAACATAAGCAGGTCAGAAAGATTGCAGCAAAGTGAAAATATTCCTTTTGCACACAGTCATATTATGTAGCTTGACTGGGTGAACAGATTCAACCCCGCCAGCAACAGGTTTGTGACAGCCTTCCACAACCCAAGCAGTGCAACATCTCCATCAAGGCAAGCAACTCACCAAGCTTTAGATTCAACAATCGTTTTCCCCTCTCCCTCGGGAACTCAATGTAATGGAGACCATTTCTTCCTAAGGATGGAGGATTGATCCAAGTGGATATTAGTAGACACCCACTTATTCCAACTAGCTCAAAACAGTTTCAGGTAACTTACTATTTTTAGTAGTTTTTCGGTTCCTAAACTTCTAGGGCCATTTTGAGTTCCTAAATGAAGGTTTTTCAGGATATATCTCTTTAATAATAATCGAAGTCTCTAATTGGGCCCCCAAAATGAATCTCCTTGATGATACCTTTCCAACGAGCTATCATGCACCCCAAACGAAGATCGTATGCCATAGTTATGCCCCTGGGAAGTTGATACACCAAACTACCCAAAATGAGGTCCACAAAATTGTTGGCTTTTCATATTCCGGGGTTAGGGTTTTGAATTTTATTTATGATTAAAAGGCCTCTAGATTGTCATTGTAAAATCATCTTCTTGCGAATGCGAGTAGAAGACACATCTCTTCTCAGAGATAAGCTGCCACCATTCTAGCGAGTCTTTCACTTTATATTTGTATAGTCTTTGTACATTTTCGCTCATTAATAGAAAATTGTGTATTACTGTATCTCTGTGTTTATGGTTGCATCTTTGATACATTTATGTTATATTATTGGATATATGAGGTATCTCTGTACATTTCTTTATTATATATTCACTCTTATTTCGTGCTGAAAATAATTTGGAACACATCTTCACTACTATTTGGGCATTGAAGTGATATAGAATCCAAAGTACATATTCATCTCCCAGAAGAAGTACATTGGATAAATTTTGAACAATTTTGGCATGGCTGAGTGAAATCTTGTTTCTACTCCAATGGAACGAAATTTGAAATTCACATCAAAAGAAGCTAGGGAATGAATTTGAGGATGCAAGAAAGTATATACATCTTGTGGGAAGTCTTATCTATATTACTACCACTAGACCAGACATTTCATTTGTTGTTGGAATTATTTCCAGGTTCATGCAGAAGCTTTGTGAAGGACATTGGTCTTCTACAAAGAGAGTTGTAAAATACTTGAAAGGAACTCAAGATTTTGGACTAAAGTACCCTAAGGTAGATGAATTCAACCTGATATGATTATTTGATTTAGACTTTGAAGGGGATAAGAAAAATGTAGTGTCAACTTCAAGCTATCTCATGAGTCTTGGATCAATAGTTGTCTCTTGGAGATCACACAAACAATCAGTCCCAATAGATTCCACAACAGAGGCAGAATATGTGGCAACTACAGAAGTGACAAAGGAGATTGGGTGGCTGAGGAAAATACTTGAATATTTGTAGGAGAAACAAGTAAAGTATACTCCTTTTCTAGTTGATAATACTTTTGCAATCAAGTTGGCCAAGAATCCTAGATTCCATGATAGAACCAAGCACATTAACACAAATTATCACTTGATTTGATATCATGTAGAGGCAAAGACTATTCACTCGAGACATTGTTACACAAATGAGTAAATTGCAAACATCTTCACCAAAGCGCTTGGAAGATAAAAATTTGAGAATTTTAGAATGATGCTTGGACTCACACACATCCCTTTGGGTAATGGGGGGGAATGTTGTAAATGTAATCCTTTGAGGTTGCGTTAATTGTAACAATAATGTAAATACAAATCGTCATAGGTGATAGGAACAGTCACTCGCTAGGGAAGACCAAGAGACAACTTTTTTGTATATATACACCTATTATCTTAATGCCAAATACATCAAGTGTGGAGTTATTTTCATCCATCGTTGGCCTGGAAGTTGCATACCTTTCAAACCCTTAATTTGGAGTATGTTTGGATGGTTGACTTTTGTCCCGATATATATCTGAATTTTGAACCCATGTAAGTTTGAAATTTCAACCGATATTAATCTGATATGAATTCTTAAACTCCTAAAAATTTCATAGTCTGAACCTTCACTAATAAAAGGTTATAGAAAAAATACCAAAATGTCTTGTTTAAGACTAATTTCGGGATTAGTAAATAACCCCAACTTCCACAAGATATATCTAAAAAATTATAATGATTCAAAATTTGAAATTGTTTTTATATTTAATTCACTATGTCTTCTCATGATTATGAAAATTTTAGAGTAAGAAACTTCACAAAAAAAAAAATTACAATGAAAATGTTAAGTTGACTCTTTTAAAATTGATTTCAGGATTAGTCACAAGCCTTGTCTTACATGGAATATATATATGAAACTATAGTGAACCATAATCTAAAATTTGGACTACCTATATTAGGATATGTCTCCTTAATCTCCACAAAATTTCACTGTATGAGACCTCCAAGAAAATAACTTATAGCGAAATTCCAAACATGACTAGTTTAAAACTGAATTCAGGCCGAGTCAAAAACCTTATCTTCCACAGACTATAGCTCCCAAAGTATAATGACCCAAAACCTGAAATTTTTATTAGAGGAACTTGGATATGTCTTCTAAGTAACCTCCAAATTTTTCTACTGAAATAACCCAAAAAATCGTTTATAGAGAAATTTATAAGATAACTCGCTTGAAGAAGCAAAACCCTAGGATTGGTGCTCTAATACCAAATGTTATGATCCAACACCTTAAAATGACAACAAGTCTATGATTACGGTCCACTTTGAGGGGGAAACCTCTTTTTACAATATATGGAATTCATAATACAATATGAGATGAGATAAGATGATCCTAATGTTACAGGTATGAACTAACTGAGAGGGGGGGGTGAATCAGTTAGTGTAGATTATTAACAATTTACTCTCATTTTTAACTTTGAATCATGAATCTTAGTGGCAGTGAGTCTTTACTGTGAATTCCAGAGTTATAAACATAAAGMAGATAGTATAAAGAACAACAATCACACACAGCATTCATTCACAAGTATGAGACACAGATTTTTCAAGAGGAAACCCAACCAGGGAAAAAACCTCGTCTTCTTAAGATGTTCAGCAAGCTTCAACTTTGTTACATCTCATCTTTTATGAGCACCAACTCATAGAGGCTGCAACCTCTGATTGCCAGCACCATCTGGCTGAGAGCACCAACTCCCACAGAATCCCAGTACCCACTGGGTGGAAGCACCGACTTCCTTTTTTTTTTTTTTCTTCAGCACCAAC
>ML781280.1:701770-722672 GCA_009831015.1 Picea engelmannii | reverse complement strand
CTAATTTTAAAAGCATTTCAAAAAGAAAAAAATAAGAAAGATAATCGTTCTTTGCTAGTGTTCTTATCATTTCTTTTTTCTGCAAGAGTCTTAACAACATCAGTTGCACTACCACACCTTTTGAGTAAATCAAGCCTTAAAAAGAACGCTAATTAAAAATTACTAGACTTTATGGTTGTAGGGTCCACCAACTAGCTTAGGCTAGAGCCTTGATTTAGGTTGGAGAGGAAACTCTTCAAGGATATAAAACAAACATACGAGTTTGTGCTAAGGAGTGTAGACGTCCAGTAATGTGGAAATTATCCAAGACCCCCCTCTAACATAGGGGCTAAACACGAGGTCGCGTGCGGAAAGGTAGCGGAGATAACCCCTCCAAAGCCGGACCAAGCGTAGTGGGGAACACATATAGAGGACTTGTCTTGGGATTCCGTTGATCACATTTGCCACAGAGCTTCGTGGGTCTTGAATCCGTTCGAGGTCCTCAGTTGTCTTCTGGAACACTTGCTTTTGATACCCTTGATAGGTTTCGAGCTTGATACCCTGCTCATTGCGGTCCACCCGACTGTCGACTGTACCTGCCTGGTGATTGTTCACGAGCTGGAAACCTAGTTGCCTTTATTTTAGGGACTTACACAAGTGATCGCAGGGGTATACCACAGTACCTAGGGCAGACATTGGGCCATGCTTTGTAGAGTATACCCGGAGGGTGCTTTCGTATTCGAGTTGCACTTGCATCGTTAAGTTGCTCTAGTGTTGGTTGGTGTAACTGTTATTCCAACTAGTTAGTCGTTTACTTGATTTACCTTTAGGAGTTTTTCTAGTGTGTGCTATGTGCTCCCTAGTTTTCCATAGTGAGTTAGTCAGTCATATATTTGGGTCTTTTACCTAGGGTGGTAGACTGCCCACTCCGTCGGTCGTGAGGACTTTTTCGGTATTCCTCTTAGAAACGTGGAGCCACCTCTTTATAGGCGTTGTTTCGATACCACTAGTTTGCCAGAGTCAATGTGTGATACTTTTATGGACTTGAACGATCCCGCAAAGGGAGAACCTGTGCATAAGATATTCATGGCTAAAGTTCCTGATGATACCAACCAAGGAACCCCTTCACAAGGGGATTCTTGTGCTTTTCCTTTCTTCAAAAACATTGGTGTCCCTTTGATGGCCACTTTGTACATTCCTGGGTTGAATGGGGGACTACCGGTTTGGTTGGGTACCATTCCAAATGTCATGAATTCTCTTGCACTTCACAGTTAAGCACCTTAAGTCATGGGCACACTGTTGATGTTTCTTCATCAGCAAAGTCTTCTCCTCCTCCTTCTCCCACCTCTGGTGAAAGTACAATTACTAGTAACCGAAAGTCTAAATGAAATAGAAAGACGAAGAATAGGAAGAATAAATCACCAACCTTTGTGATTCATGTTGGAGATAGGTTGACAACCTCTGCAAGTCACGTTGAAGACCAACACCCAGCCTCTGCAAGTTATGCTAGGGGAAATCACACACCCTCTGCAAGTCATGCTGGGGGAAAAAGTCCAGTCCCTGCTAGTCATACTGGCAATAGGTCTGTAGCCTCTGCGATTCATGTTATAGACCCATCACCAACCTCTGAAAGTCATGTTGGAGATGTGCAACCATCCACTGCTAGTCATGCTAGGGGCATTGATTCTGTTGGGAAACCTAGATGGATAGGACGTAAGCCTAAGTTCCCTTGTAATATTTGCAAGGGAGATCATCTTACTCATTTATGCCCTGGCATTCCAGAGGTACAAAGATTGTGGTCCCTATCTGCAAGCTCTTCTGATTCTGAGTCTGCTGAGGTTTCCTCATAGTATATTCAACCATTGGTTGAGAAAGTGGTCACACCGATGCAGTCATCAGTTGATCCCACTCCTCTTTTGAGGGGTGAGGTGCCTTTAGACCTTATAGTCTCTCAGCCTATTCAACCATTGGCTGAGAAAGTGATCATGTCAATGCAGTCATCGGCTGATCCCACTCCTCTTTTGGTGGGTGAGGTGCCTTTAGACCATGCAGTCTCATAGCCTATTCATCCATTGGTTGCAAAAGTGGTCATGCCAATGCAGTCATCGGTTGATCCCACTCCTCTTTTGAGGGGTGAGGTGCCTTTAGACCATGTAGTCTCTCAACCTATGCAACCATTGGTTGAGAAAGTGGTCACGCTGATGCAGTCATCTGTTGATCCCACTCCTCTTTTGAGGGGTGAGGTGCATTTAGACCATGTAGTCTCTCAGCCTATTCAGCCATTGGTTGAGAAAGTGGTCACGCCGATGCAGTCTTTGGCTGATACCACTCCTCTCTTGGGGAGTGAAGTTTCTACCGACTATGTTTTTAGCATTTCCAGTTCAGTACTTTCAGAACAAGGGGGCATTCCGCTCGCTCCGAGTACACCCCCTCCAAGCCCTAGGATGGTTTCCTTTGATTGGAATGATCTTGTTGAGCCTCGTCTTCCTTCTTATGCACCTTTTCAAATAAGGGATGAAATTAATTCAACAAACATTTATCGATGTATAGTGGATGAAGGAGCCTTCGCAAGTATTTTATCCTCCTCAGTTTGGAAAGTCTTGGGATCTCCCAATCTTGTGTCTACTTCGCATGAGCTATTGGCTTTTGACAGACATCCTAGTGATTGTTTAGGGTTTCTTCCTCAGTTGCCTATCTCGTTAGGTGGGAAAATTGTCCTTGTTGATGTTATAGTGGTGCAAGGCCCATTAGATTTCAATATACTTCTCAGGCATGATTATGTATATGCTATGAATGTTGTGGTGTTTATGTTCTTCCGGGTGATGCATTTCCCTCACAAAGGAAGCATTGTCACTATTGACCAACTGGAACCTAATAATCACCATCCTAATTCGGCATTATTTCAGACTACCCCTTTACATGTTCCTAGTGTTCAAGTAGACTCGACCCCGCCATGGGTTAATTATGTGGCATATTATCCTCGATGTTCAATTGCTTCTAAGCAGGAACCAGTGCAATCATGTTTTCCTTCCTGAGACTTGGTCTCAACAATTGATTCATTGGTTTATCCAATGTGGGCTTGGGAGCCTTTGCTTCCCCCTCTTGGTACAAGTGATTTTGAGTCTCCTTCTGAATCTGATCTCGTTGTTTGTATATCCTCAAGCTCTCGTACTTGTGATTCTTTACTGATAGACTATGCCAGTCCTGGCCAAAACCTCCATCGTCAAATGGAAAGTGGTCAGTTTAGTTCACCCTTTGGAATTGTCAACCCTCGTTTGTGTGATTTCTCGAATTTTGAATTGCCTTCAGATGAGGCTATCCTTGAATCCATGACTACGGTTTCTATACCGTGGGAGGACTTACACCATGGTTTTTGTTTTCTTCCCTCTTGGGACACTTTCCAAGTTGACTATCGAAGAGACTCTTGGTATGAGCCTAGCAGTGGGCTCTACTTGAACCAGTTTCATACATGAGTCGTAGCCCACAACGGGTCTTCTTTTAAGTCCTTTTCAGACCCTTTAAACATGAAAATATTGTCAAGCAATCTTGTGGCCTTTCACGCTCGTTAAACTAGAATTTGAAGTCACATCTATCTGGCGGTAGTTTACCCCTTTTTTCAGTCTGGACGGTCAATAGTACGAACAAAGGTATACTCTAGAGGCTTCGAATCCATAGAAGAGTACCCTCAGGTATAATTTTAACCCTTTTTCGGGCCTAAGGGACTAAATTTACGAAAAAGGAACCCCCACGAAGTCCCTAGTTAAGCTCTTTTCAGACTCCCTATAATTGAAAAGATTGTCAAGTGACCTCATTCTTTCACACTCGTTAAAATGGTCCAGAAGAACATTCCCGACGGAGTCCATAGTTATCTTTTTTCAGGCTCCTTAAAAATGAAAAAATGGTCGAGTGATCTTTTCTTTATCACACTTGTTAAAATGGTTTTGAATAGACGTCTTGTCGGTGCTAGTTTACCTCTTTTTCGAACCGACTAGACTAACTTCGAAAAAGGTACCCCATTGGAGTAAGCTTTTACATTTTTTCAGACTCTCTAAATATGAAAAACTGTCGATGTTACCTTCTCTGTGCTCATTAAAATTACATCGAAGGACATTACATTGTGTGTTTTTTTTAACCGTGTTTGCATACCTACGTCTTTGGCCTAATGTTGGCTCCATGTTTCTCTCAACTAAACCATCTGAAGCATGCCTTATACGCAAGCCCTGTAGCACTTTGCCTCTGCATCCTGACACCTTTGGCCTCAGGAGGGGTTTTTCTCGAGTGTCCTTAATTTGAACATCAGTCTTGTCCTTGCACCTCGAATTTGCATGTTTTCAACACTCATCCCTCCTTTGTAACGTAACCTTCTTTTATTCTTTTTTCAAAATTATTGAAAAAGACAAAAAACAAAAAATCAAATATACCCCAAAAAGAGGAAGGGAAAAGTATTTTCTTTGTATTGGTAGCACAATGAGTCTCCCTTGGATAAAGCACATCTTTTTGTTTGTTTTTCAAACCTTGGGATTTAATATGACCTTAGGAAGTTGTTCTCACTACATAGAGCTGTGTCCTCCTCTGTTTGATTATTCTTCCAAACATATGGAGAGTTTGCGTCGCCTCCTGCCTCGTGAACTTATGTCAATGCCATGCTGCCTAAGTCTCATAATTTGTTGTGCTATTGTCCAAGGGAAGTTTTTACCAAGCCTGATTCGGCCCCTCTGCAGTTTGTCTCTTGCCCTCATGCCCGGCCATCCCGAAAGTCCAATCAAGTCTTTGTTCGAAATCAATGAAGCCTTTAGTCTGATCATCAAGATTCTCTAGTCCATGATCAATGAGTTGTCGAAGACCTCTAGGTAGTGAAGTCGTACACTCATATTACACTCCTACCCTAGTTTTGAAGATTTTGAAGTTGTTGCTCGAGCTCTGAAGACCTCATCTCCAACCATCAGGCCTTATCATCTTCTAGAAGATGGATACTATACATGTATATATTTTTTATTTTAAGATGTATATCTGTTGTGTATTGCTCATGGCTACACTTTATATAGTTATATGACATGGATCTACAATGTATTTGATTGGTAGCCATGATTTTATTTCATCCCGAGCATGGGTATGCCCGCCTCGGTGAGACAATTTTCATTTTGCAATTGGCACCTCCCGATTTCTGGTCCCTGGGCTCACTTGTTTGGAATGTTGGTGAAGATTGATAATGTATTTCGGCCATCTGATGCTCTTCTAACCTCACACATTAGGGGACATACGTTATAACCCTAATTTGCACCAAACATGCTTACCTGGCATCAGGCCATCTCATATTCCTTCTTTTCCAAGCCACTACTGAACAACTCTTCTAAAAACTCCATTTTTAAGGCCCACACACCCTGTTGCACTACATCCCACATGTATCTACAGTGTCTATGCTAGTTGACCCACTACAGCCCACGTGGACCTTTAGAAGCACGAAAAAAGGAAAGTTGTTGACAGAACACACAACTTTGGGTAAGTTAACTAAACCTTTCGGCCATGCATGGTCGATCATTCGACCAAATACCTAGCTCCTTCTATCCTATAAAAGAAGGGGTAGGGGTCCCATTTGAAAGGAGGGAAAACAAAGTAAATAAACTCTACCCGAATTCATATTCTCCTTTGCCTAAGATTCTGCAACCATTTTGTGATTTCAACGAAGAAGAGAAGCAAGTGTGTTAGCAGTTGGTGCATAGTAAAAGAGGAGCCCAGGACTAGATTCATGGAGTAGTGGCTGGCTTCATCATTGTAAGTTGCTTTAGTGAAGTTAATAATAAAGAAGTACTTTTCCCATCCCACCATATGAGGTGTTCATTGTTTATTGCGTACATGTTGATTAAATCTCTAACCCATTAATATGTAGATCAAATGCATGTGGAATTATTTGTTTTCCTTTTGAGAATGTAGGTCAGCCTTGGGAGGATATTCGCAGTCAAAGAGCGACCAAGTGTGAAGAGGGATCAATATCAAACGCCGAAAATAAGGTATGTTCACTTGATCTTCTTAACTATGTATTTGCTTAAGAATAATGGGGATTAGGTCTAGGATGATGGTAAAAAAAAGGAATCTTTAGGTCTTATCTGCATGCATAATAAAACCCTAAGTGTTATTCTGTAGGGGGACTTCCCACTCACAACAGTCACTGGCACCAAAAGAAAGGTAGCGGAGGTCATACCAGCTTGCCAATTCACTATGGGTGAATTCCCCACCTAAGCAACCCTTAACATACTACCCCTAGGATCATATGACCTATTGATTGGTATGGGATGGGTAGCCACATATAAAAACAGATTGGACTATTACCATAAAACCTTAGAATGTGTAAGTGAAGAAGGAAGAAGGATAACCCTTCAAGGGATCTAGAAATTTGTCTTAGTGAGCCGAATATCAACTCTTCAAATGAGAAAGTATTGCAGAAAGGGATGTCCACTATATGCAATACATGTGTTGAAATCAGTTGAGGATGAAAGACCAAGCCTCTAAGACCACCCCATACTAAGAGAATATAGAGATGTGTTTCCAGAAGAGGTACCGGGTCTACCCCCGAGAAGGGACATTGACTTCTCAATAGAACTTGCACCAGGAGCGATGCTAGTGTCTAGGAAACCCTACAGGATGAGCACACTCGAGCTAGTTGAGATTAAATTGCAACTAAAAGAAATGATGGACAAAGGCTTTATCCGGCCCAGCGTGTCTCCTTGGGGAGCACCAGTCCTGTTTGTGAAAAATAAAGACTATGCATAGATTATAGACAACTCAATAAGGTAACCATAAAGAACAAGTACCCCTTACCCAGGATCGATGGCTTGTTCGATCAATTGGGAGGTGATTCCATCTTCTCAAAGATTGACTTTAGATCTGGATACCATCAAGTCCAAATCAAGGGTGAAGACATCCACAAAACTGCCTTCAGGACGAGATATGGTCACTACAAGTTTGTAGTAGTACCATTTGGATTAGCCAATGCCCCTACCACTTTTATGTGCTTAATGAACAATTTGCTCAGCAAATTCCTAGACAAATTTGTACTGGTTTTTATTGACGATATCTTAATCTACTCCAAGAATAGAGAGGAACATGAGGAACATCTTAGACTTGTGCTTCAAGTGTTGAGAGAACATCATCTCTATCCCAAATTTAGCAAGTGTGATTTCTTCTAGAAGCAAATACATTACTTGGGCCATGTCATATCTAAAGAAGGGGTAGTAGTAGACCCTGACAAGATCAGGTCTATCATGGAATGGTCTACCCCAAAGGATGTTTCAGATATCAGATCCTGTATGGGCTTAGCCGGATACTATAGGAGATTTATAAAAGGATTCTCCAAGGTTGGTTGTCCAATCACTGCCCTTCAGAAGAAGGGAGATAAATTCATGTGGACACAAGAATGTGAAGAAAGATTTCAATCCCTGAAATACCTTCTGACCCATGCACCCGTGTTGAAGATCGTCGATCCCGAAAATAACTTCCTTGTGTGCAAAGATGCCTGTGAGGAAGGGCTCAGAGGATTCTTTATGCAAGAAGGAAGCGTAGTCTGCTATGAATCCTAAAAATTGAATGAGCACGAAGTCAAATATGTGACCCATGATCTAGAGCTAGCCACCATCGTGCATGCCTTGAAAATGTGGAGGCATTACCTCATGTGTAGGAAATTTGTACTTATGATAGACCACTATGGATTGCGACACCTGTTTAACCAACCAAAACTCAATGCTAGACAAGCTAGGTGGATGGACCTCCTTAGCGAGTTTGATTTTGAAATCAAACATATCAAAGGAAAGGAGAATAAGGTGGTCGATTCCCTTAACAAGAGTATGAAAACAATTCACCTGGCAATAGTGAACACGTGCGAGACGAATATCAAGGAAAGAGTTAGGAATGCACAAGAAACAGATGCATTTTTCTAGACCGTGACCTCGTACCTGGAGCAAGAACTCGCAGGGATAAAGTATGAAGGCTACCAGATGCTAGATGGGGGTCTGCTAACTTACAGAAGCAGATTGTATATTCCATATTGTGGTGACTTGAAGAGGTTCATAATGGATGAACTACATAAAAGACCATATACTAGTCACCTAGGATACCAGAAGATGGTCACGGACACTAGGAAACAATTTTATTGGCCTGGATTGAATTAATACATAGCTGAGTATTTATCCAAATGTATAGAATGCCAACAATTTAAAGCAAAACACTGGCACCCAGTAGGATTATTACAACCTCTACCAATCTCGGAATGGAAATGGGAGACCATATCCATGGATTTCATCACCGGATTACCAACATCGGTTAGGCAGAATGATGCCATCATGGTAGTGGTGGATAAATTGAGCAAGTTCGCTCATTTTATCCCCGTCAAATCGACTTGCAAGGCGATAGACATCGCCAACATATTCATGAAGGAGATATTCAGACTACATGGCATGCCTAAGGAGATCGTGTCTGATATAGACACAAAGTTTACCTCCAACTTTTGGAAATCCTTGATGGCTGGTCTGGAGACCAAACTATTTTTCATCACAGCCTATCATCCTCAAACCGATGGACATATGGAAAGAGTGAACCAAATATTAGAAGACATGCTAAGGATGCATGTAATGCAACAACCTAAAAAGTGGGAAGATTACCTGCCACTAGTGGAATTTGCCTGCAACAATGGCTACCAAGAATCACAAAAGATGATCCCTTTCGAAGTCCTCTATGGTAGGTCATGCAACACTCCATTCAGTTGGAGAAATATCATGAACAAAATTACTATTGGACCCAACATGTTGAAAGAAATGGAACAACAAGTGATTCAGATAAAGCAAAATCTGAAGGTCACTCAGAATAGATAGAAAAGTTATGCCGACAGAAAGAGAAATCCAAGAGAATTCAATACAAGAGACCACGTATATCTCAGAGTTAGGCCCAAGAAGAGTTCCCTGAGGATGGGAGCTTGTGCCAATTTGGCACCTCAGTATTGTGGACCCTTTGAAGTTATAGATAGAGTGGGACCTGTAGCCTATAGGCTAGCACTTCCTCCCACGGTAAAAGCACATAATTTTTTCTATGTTTCATTATTGAAGAAATATGTACATGATTCTAATCATATAATTGACTGGTCTATGATCCAGGTGGAATTGGAGGGAGAATTCCTTCCAGAACCTCAATGCATACTGGACAGAAAGAAAACCCCACTCAGGAACCGAACCATTGCACAGGTCAAGGTGCAGTGGAAGCATTTTGGCCCAGATGAGGCTACGTGGGAAATGGAAGATACCATGAAATAGCCATATCCGATTTTGTTTACTTATGTACATACACGTCATATTGATAGATAGAACATCGATGATGATGTTCCTTTAAGGGGGAGGGAATTGTAACACCCTGTTTCCCCCAATCTGTAAAAATAACTATATTGGCCAAGAACTATGGCAAACTCAAAGATGTGAATGTTTGATTTGATGGACCTTTGTATAAAAGTTCAATGAATGTAAATTATGTTATGATTATGTGTTGCACGACTGCTGAGGAGGGAATGTGCTAAAAGAGACCATGATGGATAATAAAAGGTGGTGGAAGGGACCTGGAATTGGTGCGTTAACTTCCACCAAACTAGTACCATATTGGTTTTTACTTGCTCAAATATCAAAGCAACTCTCTGACCCTGGAATGAGTTTCCTATCAATATGGTAGGTGGGGGAGGCTCCTCAAGAGTTAATGAGGGGATGGGGCGAACCGCCCATCCATAAAAGCTCTCAAACCTGACCATGAATGGGGAAATTCATGCCACACACAATATTGCAGAGAAAGGAAAGAAAGGAAGTGTGGGAAAGGGGAGAGGAGCACATGTGATAGGGATCACGAAAGAGAATCGAAAAACTCTGGAATCACAGGGGGTTCTGAACACAAGAGAAGGAGAGTAACCTTCGTCCTCGATTATTTTTCTGTATTAGGAGAAGGAGAGTAACATTCGTCCTTGACTTACGTTGAGATGGAGGTAAGAGATTGAATCTCAGAGCATCATGGTATAGCTCGGGGGTGGCTAGTGGTAAATCCATTTGTAGTCACTCAGCCTACGGTTGGGTGGAAACGAGCACCCCTCTTAGTATTCGAATCACGCCTTGTGGTTCTGATAAGTGTTTTATGCCTTGTATTTTGAATTGAATATCATGGATACTATTGGAGTTACTTCACACACACCTAGGATGTCTTTTTCCTAAGGTTTTTCCTTGTTTATTAGTCATAATTAGTCATTATCTAGTCTCCTATATTTTAGGGGAGAATATTCCACCTAGAGAATATTCTCTTTCAGTTGACACTTCAGTTTGACTAGTTGAGTTGAGTTTATGTGTTGCATTGGTTTTGTCACCATGCAACATTAGGATCATCACCAACTCACTACTCTTTGTTCAGTCAGTTAACTGAAGACTAGTTGACTAGTTAACTCAACTAGGTGGCAGTTCACTCCCGTACCTGCCTAAGAGACTAGACTAGGTGGCAATTTACTCTTGTAACTGCTGGTGTGTGTCCAGATCAATCTAGACCACCACTATGGCTCATTAGTTACTCATGTATCCTATATCTATTGTAAATTATTCACTCTTTGAGTGTGGAAATAGTTAATGAGAATTTTTCCATTCTTTTCTCTCTTGCTTCTTCTTTCTCAATTCTCCTTGCAAATGTGTGTATCATTGTTTAGCTAGATCTATTTTGTGCAAGTTCAACACATTTACATGGTATCAGAGACGACAAAATTCTAAGCAAAAGCTACACCAAATTTTTTTGCAGGTACAAAAGATTAAAGACAACAAAAAGATGGATTATTCGCCAGAAATACTTCTCACGCCTCATAACTATTTGGAATGGAATCCAAAAATTCTGCTTATGCTTAGATGCAGAGGATTGTACTCAATTATGATATTTTCTGATAAACATTTGCAGAAAACAATTGGATATTTGAATTCCTCTCAGGAAAATGTCCAATTTCAAAAAAACCATCGTCCAAAATGGAGTTCGGAAAGTGAAGTTATGATCCTTTTAAAATCAACAAAATTTCAGCATTTTTTCAGAAACAGCCGCACGGTTTTAAAAGTTTCATCCAAAATTTATTTGGATATTCTTCATTACAAGAAGAGAAAGTGGATATGTGTGGACATATCAATGATGGATCTACTTCATCAGATCCATGCATACATCTACATATTCAACAAAATCTTCAACAAGCACAAACTTCAACAGTTGCAAGGTCTTCTTGGAGTGAAGGACAAGGTTGCTTAGCAACTGTTTTTTTGTTCATTCTCATTTTTTTTTTACATACATTGTATCTTGAGGGGGGGGGGGGTTCCCATGAGGTTTTGCCTCTTTCCTCACTTTATTTCAATGTATCTGTTGTATTTGAGTACCTAACATGGCCTTGTTGCCGGGACCCATTCGTTATTTTCACCATAGTGATGTTCAGGGGGGGTGTTGGAGTTACTTCACACACACCTAGGATGTCTTTTTCCTAAGATTTTTCCTTGTTTATTAGTCATAATTAGTCATTATCTAGTCTCCTATATTTTAGGGGAGAATATTACACCTGGAGAATATTCTCTTTCAGTTGACACTTCAGTTTGACTAGTTGAGTTGAGTTTAGATGTTGCATTGGTTTTGTCACCATGCAACATTGGGATCATCACCAACTCACTACTCTTTGTTCAGTTAGTTAACTGAAGACTAGTTGACTAGTTAACTCAGCTAGGTGGCAGTTCACTCCCGTAACTACCTGAGAGACTAGACTAGGTGGAAGTTTACTCTTGTAACTACTGGTGTGTGTCTAGATCAATCTAGACCACCACTATGGCTCATTAGTTACTCATGTATCCTATATCTATTGTAAATTATTCACTCTTTGAGTGTGGAAATGGTTAATGAGAATTCTTCCATTATTTTCTCTGTTGCTTCTTCTTTCTCAATTCTCTCTGCAAATGTGTGTATCATTGTTTAGCTAGATCTATTATGTGCAGGTTCAACACATTTACAGATACATTCTCATGTTTATACACCCATAAATGGTTTTTGTATGCTATGATTTCTTTGTATTTTAGATTGGAAATAATGAATGCATGTGTATACTTATATGCCACAGTTGGTTTATGTATAAACTGAGTAAGTCTCGAGCATGAGTCTGTTCCACTGAGAATCATCCCATCTGCCCGATTATTTTGGTGTTCTAGTTTAATCCCTCAAAAGCATCTTCCCCAGGGGATCGCATCATGTCTCATAGTCAGAGTAAGCGCCTTGGTATGGCAACCGCTATGGTAAACCCACGAGGTTATTCTGTACCAGTGTCATATCTCATAACTCGATGAGTTAGGAAGGCACTTCATTCAGGTTAGTAGCCTAGGGAATTTGAAAGGCACCTGAGCCATTATCCAAAAACCTGACTAAGAGTAGGGATAATTTGCCCAAGAATCATCTAAAGGTTCAGGTGAGCTTAATCTGGAAAACCTATGCAAGAAGGAGTTAGCTCTCGAAGGTTTCGTAATCATGGGAGTTTGCAGCTCCAAGAGATTGAATTTCGCTACCCAAGTTCAGAAAGGATAGTGAGTCCAATTATTGAAAGGGAGTATCCTTTCATTTGGTAGACGAATGGACAAGATCCTTTCAGAAGTATCCCAGGTCTGTTAGGACCAATGGATCTAGAGGAGGAGCGCAGGCGTTAACGCCTCAACCCCTTCAGTCTTTGCAAGTAGCGATGGAATCGGGACCATAGATCCTAGGATACATCGGGAGCTACCTTGACCGTCGATCTTAACCCTTGTGTAGGTGGGAGAGTGGACTCATCAAAGTCTTGAAAGTCCCAAAGTAATCGAAACCATCCACCGGCAGAGGACACATGGTGAAGGATCAACGCCTCACTGACTTGCTACTGAAGGAAGTCAAAGCATAGAGTTTGGTGAACTCGTGAAACTCAAACTCATTATTTGATCTGAACCGTTGGATCACAAGAGGGCCATGACCGTGGATCTGGGCACGGGGATATTGGGAGTTCAGGGTTCAGGATTTAGAAATATAGGCATTGGTTGTGTTCCAACTTTGCGAAATGCGAAGTCCCGACGAGTTCGGAGAATAAGCCCCAGGTCATGGCGACCGATCATATAGGTGGAAGATTAAGGGAGGAGCTAATGGAGATTGAGATTTCAGGGAACAAAAAGTCAAAGCCATATCACATTCATTACCCTGATCTGCGAAATCACAACATGACCATAGCCATCGATCGAGGGAATAGATTTGGCCCTGGGAGAGAAACCGGAGGTCGAGGATTTGGGGAAATAGGAGTCAGGATTGACTAGCATGCAGAAGTCCCGAAGTCCCAAAATGTGAAACGCCTTTTTACAAGTGTGCGGTCACAACCTGTGGTCGCATAGGTGAAGCTCGCACTTTGTGCATGTTCACACTAGTGGGGTTTCAGTAGGGCATGAGGATCAAATAACGAGATTTTAGCAGGAAATCGAAGAGCTAATCTAGCTCGTGAACGAGAAAATTTATTTAGTTCTCACGCTAAGCGTGGGGGTGTTACATCCTAGCTCTCGAATTCTGGAGTAGCAATTCCTCTAGAGTGATTACCTACTGAATAAGTCATACAACAGTGGTGACCACTCGTTGTTGGTTAATACTTCCACTTATGTTATCCTTCCACTATACTTGATCAAAGGTTAAGAATGCTCCCGAATTAGATCGACGGTACACGTTAATTTTGGCCTTTGGAAATTTGGGTGATTTCTCCTTCATTGTCCTTTAATCTTCTAAAGTTCATTTCACTGAAGTAGATCAGACGGTTGGATTTTATTTGCACGATGAACGGTTCTTGTTCATTTCGGAACTTTGGGACTTTAGGCATTTGCTGGTTGTGAAACTCCCAAAGTAAAAACTCCTAGAGTGACGTAACTTGCTAGCATCACTTGTTGATGTGGCACTGACTGAGTGGCTACCACATGTCACTTAGATTCATGATTTTTGCATACCTAAAATGGAAGCTGCACTTTGACATTTGTCATCATTTGATTGCACCACGTGTCCTTACTGACGTAGTCTTATGATGTGGCACATGTTCTTCTCCTGGATTTAATGGTTGTCCTAACTCCTGAAATGTATCTCAGATCGACAGCTGAGAGAGACTTCAAAACTTTGGCCTTCCAGTGAACTCATATGTTCCGAATCCTTTTTTTCGCCAAAGTGGTTAATGCCAAAGTTGATCACTATTTTGATCCAATGACCATCATGTATTGTCCAGATCCGATGGTCCTCATTTAACTCGAAAAGGATTAACTCAATCCAAAAACTCTAGAGAATTTGGGTGTTCGTGATCTCAAGCCTTTTTCCTTGCTTATCCTATCCTTCTTCTTTCCTTGATCCAACGGTCAGGATATTTCCCAAAGTGTTCCTTAGATCCGACGGCTTGCGTCTATTTCAAGACACTTTGTGGCTTATCCTGTCTTTCCTCTAAACATGATCTAATGGTCGGGATGCTTTCCAAAGTGTTCCTCAAATCGAACGACTCATGTCCACTTTGGGACTTTGGTCGTCAGGACTTCGAGTAATTTGATTTCTCCACTTCCTAATTCTCTCGAAGTAAGATTTCTCGAAGTGTAAACCTCAAGTAACTTGACTTCATCTAATGATCATTCTTTAACCTGAAAAGGCTTAACACTATCCAATGGCTATCGGGAATTCAACTATTCGAGATCTCAGGCCTTTGGCCTTGTTGATCCTATCTTTATAATTTCCTCGATATGACGGTCAGGATATCTCCCAAAGTATTTCCTCAGATCAGACGACTTGCATCTACTTCAGGACATTTGTGGCTTACTATGTCCTTCCACTAAACATGATCTGACGGTCTTGATATTTCCCGAAGTGTTTCCTTAGATCAGATGGCTCACGTTTACTTCGGAACTTCGCTTTAGATGAAAGTCCTTCATGCACATTTCCTTCGGTCAATTTTACCTGAAGTGGTCAATGTCGGGTTGACCATGCGTATGTCACTTCCATGATCTATGGTCCATGACTTACTTTGTCCTTCCACTCAACTTGATCCAACGGTCATGACTTGATATGATCGTTGACCAATCCTCCAATGGTCCTTCTCTTGTAATCTGACGGTCTAGACTAATTGCAGGATTGGAATTAACATGTTGTTTAATTCTCCCTTCGTGCCCCATAATCAATCCCTACCCTTGATTTGGTTCTTGTGTATCCAACGGTCACACCTTGATCTGATCGTGTCAATGCGCTTTTCCTTCTGATCTTTGATCTTTGCATACTGTCTGAAATGTTTTACTAACTATTATACTATTGACATCAATGAAAATTTAATCAATGATAACTCAACAATGACAATTCATCATAACAACTTATCATCACATCACAATGACATCGACTGTTGACATGGATGACAACATATCAAAGACAATAATTCCAACAATCTCCCCCTTTGTCATTGAGGGAAACACATTAACTTCATACACAAACTCCCCCTGTGATGATGCTTTTCTCTATGAAGTTACTCTCCCCCTTTGACATCAATGGAAAAGGGTTGCTTCCCTTATGATCAAACTCTATCTGTATGCATTTTATTGACCAAAACATGAACTTGGGTAACTCCTCCTACATTCATGATCTGCCTTCCATAATTGAATGACCCCCCCTATCAATATGCTCTCTCTACCTCTGACTACTCTCCCCCTCTGTTTCTAAAAGGGTAGTTCTTCCTGACAAGGTCTCTTCTCCTGTTAATTTTAAAAACTCTTGGCATAATCGTTTGATTTTGTAGAACCCAATTTAAACTTCTTTTGTGTTTTCTTTCTTTGGCTAACAAATTATGACTTCATCATAATTTGATATTGTCTCATATTCTTCTATAGTTACTTCATTTTCCTTGGGCTTGGTTTATTTCATATTGAATTTCACATTCTTTATTAGGACCTTCACCCATCATGTTCTTATTATTAATTTCTTCATTTTCAGGTGTAATATCATCTTTCTTGCTTTCTCCTTCAGATTTTCTTCTCCATATCTTTCTATGAGATATTCTGCTTTTTGGATATTTTTCATCTCCTTTCTTCTTCCAACTTTTATTAGGTTTTGTCACTGACTTGGATGACTTATTCAAATATTGACTTTTTAAACTCTTGTAGTTTTGGGATTTGTGCCCAAACCTATCACATTTGTAACATCTCATTGTATGACAAAATTTTGTTGTGTTCCCAACAAAATTGCATCTTCAACATCTAATTGAGTTTTTGGATTTTATTGTATATCCTTTTTCTAGTTTCTTGTAGTCCATTGCTTTATGGCCAAAGCTATGACAAGAAAAGAAATAGCCATTGAAGGCGTTTCCATTCTGGATTTTATTTTGGCTTGAAAGATCTGTCATTTGATTTTCTTCTTTCTTTTTACTTCTATAGCTTCCTTCCTTAACAAAGTTCATGACTTGTAATTGATTTTTACTTGCACATTTTCCTTTTGAGAAGGACGATCCTTTATCATGTTTGTAAATGGTGCTCCATTTTTCATTGTCTTTTTTCTTATTGTATCCAAGACCAGTTTTGTCAACAAATGATCTTTGTCTCTTCCAAATATTGTCTAGGATAGTTGAGCTATTATGGAAATTGACAATCTTATTTGTCTTTTCATTCATCTGTTTGAGATTGACTATTTCTAATTTTAATATTTTACATAATTCTTCCTTTTTAGTAAACTAAATCTTCAGGGCTTCTTCCACTTCTTTAGCTTCTTCAAGTTGAGTGTTTAGATTGTTAACTAATTCTTCTGATTCTTTTAGTACTTCTTTTCTTTTACTGTCATGTGTCTTTAATTCTTTCATCTCTTATGTTAGATTAGTAACTTCAGTTTTCAATCTTTTGATCTATTTTTCTTTGTCTTCTAGTTGAACTCTTTGTTCAAAATCTTCATGATTAGATTGATCTAACTGTTGAAGTTTCTCCAACTCTTCAAAAGTGCACATAACTGTATTTTCAAGATGGTCAAGAACATCCATAGGAACTTTATTGTGCATATAATTTCTTGGTTGCATAAAAATCTCTTCTATTGCAACTGTAAAATCAATCTTAAGATTATGTAATTTTTCTTTAGTGATTATTGAGGTATGCCTCAATTCCTTGATGAGGTTGTATTCCTCATTGTTGACTGAGATCAAAGCTTGCATTTCATTCTGATTAGAAATCTTTTTCTCTGTATTATTTTCTTCAATCTGATTACAATTTTCCTTTTCTTTATCTTGTTCCTTATATTGATAATAATTCTCTTCTTCTGAGTTTTGTTCTTTATTTTGACAGGAATCCTCTTTATCTGAATCTTGTTCCTCACTTTTATATGATTTCTCTTCTTCTTGTATGTCATTCTAATAAAAATTTTCTAGTTGGAGCCATAATTCTTTAGCAGATTTTTAGTGCTTCATCTTATCTTTGACTTGGTCTGACAATCCATCCTGGATTGCTTTTAAGGCTACTTAATTATTTCTCCTTGCTTCCTTTGCAGTTTTTGTTTTTCTCTTTAAAGTAGTTAAGTGCTAGGGCTTACTTACTACCGAATCCCAAACTCCATATCCTCTTGACTTCATATATATTTTCATATTTTTCCTCCATGATAAATAATTTGTTCCATCAAATAAGGGAGATTCATTTGTGGAGATAAAAATTTGTCCACCCATTTCTTTCGAATCTACCTTCAGTGTTTAAACTGTGCTGAAGGAACCCGCTCTAATACCAATTGTTGAAATAGATACTTGACACTGAGAGGGGAGGGGGGTGAATTAGTGTCACAAAACTTTGGACAATTTTCCACTTTTCATAAAGTAACTGAACAACAAATTTTTATTTCATTTTCTCAATCAATATATAAAAGAATAAATATATTATTTATTTATTTAACTTGAATGAATACATAAGATCAATCTGTCCTCGAGGTTTAGGACATTCGGTGATGGAGTGTTGTTAAGGAACTCCGTGATGTTAAAGTCACTGGTTCGAAACGTGTGGGGACAAAAAATCCAGCCATGTTAAGGTTTGGTGTGGCTCAGGCTGGGTGCGATCCCCGAGTGATTTTGATGTCTTAGATGCCCCTAAGTCATGGTTTCTTAGCCACATTCTATTCCCATAGGTCACAGACAAAATAGCAAAAAAAAAAATTATGTAAGATCAATCTTTTAATTTCATCTTCAAACAATTACGAGAGGCCTAGCTCTCTATTAAAATACCCATCTTGTAGTTCTCATATCCAACTGAGAAATGAGGAATCCAATCCTCATAACAAGTCCCATCTTGTTGATATCAGATCCAACTGAGATGTGAGGAATCCAATCCTCATACAAGACCCATCTTGTAAACAGGAACCAACCTGCTAGAATGAATCTTCATTCAATCCATTATATATAAATATATTGTTGGAAATGTTTAACAGGTAGCATATGCTTGTCATTGATGGCAAGTACGGCAATGAAGATGGCATGGGTGCAGGAAGAATGTACAAAGGATTGTTGGCATGATTTACAGGCAGCATAGACTTGTCATTGATGGCAAGTACAGTAGTGATGATGGCTTAAGTACAATAGTGAAGATGGAAGGTTCAGAGAGGTGAATGATCAAAAGCAGATGTCGGAATCCTTTAAGGATTCAAGGAGAATAAGCTCAGGAGGAATAGCGTTCTTATACGCGCAGGAAGCTCAGGAAAGAGACCGAGAGCCGTCAGATCTCACTCGGAATTCCCGACAGTCGTTGGATCTGTAAGAGTCATGCAGAGGTTAAGTCCTACTATGCAGTGATCTCTATAGGGACACGCGTCAGACATCCGGAGGAGAGTCGGAGGTCAGCTCATCGGAAAATCGAAGTTTCCGTGGACACGGAACTCTTGTATATTGAAATCGCGATATGCGATTTCGCGATTTGATCGCAACCGTCAAAAGCAAGTTTGAGATATGGACCGTTGATTTTGCTCATCGGAGAATCGGGAATCGGAGTTCCATGAGTCTCGTGAAAAATGACCACGAAAACCTCGAAATCGCGATATGCGATTTCGCGATTTGATCGCAGCCGTTAAATCAAGCAGGGATCTGGACCGTTCATTCGTATGGACGCGTGGCAGCCAGGAGGCCTTATCGGAGTTTCGGGGATCGGGATTTCATAATGCAAAGAACACAATGCAACGAAAACCCCGATTTCGCGATATGCGAAATCACGAGTTAATCCCAACCGTTGGATAAGAAGTGATCTAGACCGTCGATCTAATTCACGACAGCAGTCCACGTCACCCAGGGACACGTGGCACAACCAGAGAATGACAGGTGTCAGGCAGATCTAACACTTCAGGCTCATGCAATTCACGAATCAGAGTGACACGTGGCAGGATCTAACACGTGTCAAACCACGTGTGACGTCAGTAGAGGCATCGGCGATCGGGACTTTGATATGTCAAGAACACACTGCAACAGAAACTCCGAAATCGGGATATGCGATTTTGTGATGTAATCTGAGCCGTTGAGCTAGAAGTGATCTGGACCGTTGATTATCTACATGGAGTATCGGGGATCGGGAATTGACACTTTGTAATGCCAAATCTCTTGACATCAAGAACTCTGAAATCGCGATATGCGATTTCGCGATGTAATCACAGCTGTTGGATAAGAATGAGATCTGGACCGTTGATTTCCTTCATCGGAGAATCGAGGACCGGGAATTCTATAGGCATGTGCATGATGACATCGAAAATGCCGAAACCCCGATGAGAGGCTTGACCGAGGTCATATGTTGACGGTCATATGGGCCGAGGCCTATAGCCAGCAGGGCTAGCGTGTGGAAAGGGGCGCATCGGCATCGGGGATTGGAAATTTGAAGTGACAAACTCACTTGACCTCAGGAGTGCCGATTTCGCGATATGTAAAATCGCGATACAATCTGAGCCATCAGATCAGGCTATGATCTAGACCGTTGATTTTAGACCATGTCGGAGTTTCGCGAATCGGGATATGGATTTATAACTGAAAAGAACAGTGAACATGAAGAACGCTGAAATCCCGATAAAGAGACATAAGGTTGTGGTCACGGAGTGAAGGTCACATTGACCGGGAGCTAATCTCAGGAGGGCTAGCATATGAAAGGAGCCATCGGGAATCGGAGAATCGCGAGTCCGGAGGACTTGTGATTTTTGACATCGCAAATGCCGAAATCGCGATGAGTGAAATCCCGATTTGATCTGATCCGTTGGATCAAGTAGTGATCGGAGGGTTGTTGTTCTTCCTCGCACATTAATGCTTCAGTTATGAATCAGTTAAGAGAAACGGACTGATGATGAAAAATAAGTTAGTGTTTCAGTGGAAAAGACAGGTGTTCTTGTTATTGGCTGAGAAAAGGCGAAGTGAAACCGTCGGTGAGGTGTGTGTAAAATAAAATGAGACAGACTGTGCATGGTGGGTGATTATAGAAGAAAAAGAGCTTGTAACTGAAACAGAAAGGATGAGCTCGACTGTTACAGAGAAGACGAAGAGTCTCAACTGCCAGAGAGACTGAGGAATCTCAGCATAACACCCAGTGTTGTTGAACGCGTGTGAAATGGGCCAGAGAAGCTGAAGAGTTACCATGAGTATCAGGTAGAGCACTCGAGAGGTGGAGAACATGGGCACGGTGTGAGCATGCAGAGGGTGGTACACATTGCATGCACGAGGTGCACAGAAACTATAAGTACACAGTGCAGAGAAGAGATGAGGTTGATGTTGCCATTGCTGTTGGAGTTGTTGTGGTTGCTGTGTAGAAAGATTGAAGTGTGAGCAAGGAGGCAGAGCACAGGAGAAGAAATACACAGCAGAGGAAGGTTGCATGGAAGGGACATGGTGCAGAAAGTATAAATGGAGAAGAACAGA